>SNQN01000200.1:79027-110572 GCA_008642245.1 Bassia scoparia | reverse complement strand
GGTAAAAATCTATCGGTTACTATATGTGGATGAGCCTTACCTATTTCATCTAAGGAAGAAAACTAATATGTGTTTTGCATGAATTTTATTATAATGCAGCTATTCTGATGAGAAGGGAGGTGAAGAAAATATGTTGACCCTTGGACATCATTCTGTCGATCTAATCGAGTATTTTGAGGGTGTACAAGGAGTACACAAAATCACAGATGGTACAAACCCTGCAACTTGGATGTTGAAGTCTCAACTCCAGCACAGAGGTAGCACTTGGAGTAGATTTTACAGAATATACAGGAACTCAGAGTATACAGGAACTTAATTTTAATATGCTAACCTATTTAATTAGTGTATCTTTGTTTCATGGATCGTTTATTTGTTCCTAACATATGATGAAATTGCTTATACAGGAGAAACAAAGCACTCATCCAAGAGCTCGGAGTCCCTAAAACCAGGATCGAAGGACCTTATTTCCCAACTCAATACTCTCAATCATTCTTCTCAAGACTTTGCTTGCTTGTGGAAACAAAGGTTGTCCTATTGCGTATACTCCTTACACCGCAGTTAGATTTCTCTCACCGTGGGAATTCCCTCATGTTTGGGAGTATATTCTGGCAACTCGGAGGCAAAACGTAAGTTATAATTTGTTGAATGAAAACCTTCATTTTATACATAGTAGAGGGATAATTGTATGTGATTCCCTGCATACACATGATGCATTAGCTAATCACAAAAGTTTTTCAACGATTCTAGATTATGGATGCATTATGGTGCAGCTTGCATCAATAATCTTGAGAGAGATCAAGAGTTCAAGACAACATCACGTGTTAATAAATATCAAATAAGTATCAAATAAATATCAAATAAGTCGTCTGATGTGTGATTATATTAATAATTTAGGACAACATCTCATGTTAATCGATGTTACATAACCATCCTTGAAGTTTATACCATTCTCACTTTATTTCATTTTAGGAAATTTTATACGAAGTATTTTTTTTAAAGTGTGGTGGTCCACTATGTGGAACCCATCATACCACTTGTAATACACTCATGTATATTAAACAATATAATTTTCTTTATTTCTCTCTCCAATCTAAATCTAATTTTTAACCTCACTTCTCATATTATATTAGTTTCCATATTTTACACCCAAATAGTGTATGGTAGGAACTTCAAGAAACGAAGGGAGTATAAATTATTATAAGATGATATATTAGCATTTTCTAATGAGTTATCAATGTTTAAGGCCCCTTAATTTTAGGTTAATCAATAATTTGACTTTTTCTAATGACTAATGAGCAGCCTTTTTCAAGTCAAATGTACAACTATAATCTAAGGTATTGTAATGTATACCATTACGAAATCACGACTAATTTTAACGTTAGTTGTTACTACAATAATTTAGATAAGATGCTCTAATAAAGTAGAAAGAAAATAAAGTAAAGTATTTGAAAGAAAAGTTAAGCTCTATTCATGCAAAGCTGAAAACACAAGTGCAAAGTGGCAATAATTCCAAGCATCATAATTTTTAAGACGTGCTATGATGATTGCAATTTAATTGCACGACATTCTTTTTATTCCAATCATTTCAATTTTAGACATTTACTTGTAGACTCCTATTCTTTAAAAATACTAGTTTTCTATGTACGTAATTTATGTGATAACTTTACATAAATATAATATATTTAATTTACTACACTGTTTTACTAAAAACAATAACAATGAAGAAGGATTAGTAAGGGTAGTAACGTAATCTCAATTGATTATAATATACTCGTACTCAATTACCAAAATAACTTTACTAAAATAAAGATTAAAGAATGGTTAGTAAGGGTAGAGTAGTGTAAATTTAGGTTGACACCTCCCCCTTCCCTTAGCTTATATGATAGAGATTAATATTACATACTTCATACTGTCCTTCCGTTCCTAAATGTTCTACTCGTTTCAATTTAACACGCATGTCAATACACATTTTATTTTGATCATATATTTAATGATACATTACAAAAAATTATAAAAATTATATATTATTGTAATACTCATTGAGACGAAACAAATAAGTTCACAAAAATTATACAACATTTAGGAACTAATAGAGTATCATGTAAACCAACAAAGTTAATTGGGTAGAATTCCCTTTTTCTCTCATCTAATTTAAATATCCTTGTTTTTCTCTATCTGCAAACCTTTACGCACTACCATCGACCCTTTCTTCGACCACGCACACTATTTGGGGATTGCTAATAGCCTTGCGGTGGTTAAGTGTTAGCTACCGGTGGTTAAACATACTTTTTAATTGAATAATGCTATATTTAGAAACATTTTTAACCTCATGCATACCAATGAAATATTTTTTTTAAAATAACATAAACCAATGAAAATTCGCTAAATACAATTGAAAAAAACCCAAAATATAGACAAAATTTAGAATAAAACGGACTCACCGTTAGTTTATTGAAAAATGGATTGATAAAGTTACACTAAAATTCTAATATTTATCCTAAATCTATTATAAGTCACTTTAAAACCATTTCAAGTTACTTTTATATCAAATATTAATATTTTCTATTTCTCGGTTACTATGTAATTATAATTAAATCATCAAATGATCATTTCACATGGATGAATTAAAAAAATTCAAATTACATATATTAATGAATAATAAAAAATTATCTAATTACGAGTAACTTTAATATGTTATTGTGTACTTTACCATTTTTTGTGTTAACTTTTAATTAATGAAAAAAACTAACTAATGTACCATAACTTTAATACGTATTTAGGTAACTTTAATCAGTTTTATAGTAGCTTTAATTTTACTTATGAAAGTTATTATAAATTAGTTAAAGTTACAAAAAAAACATATGAAATTATCATATATTTGATCATTTTCATTAATATTAATAAAAACGCCTTCCACAATAATTTTACAAAATATAACATAGTGCGAGTTCAACATGTGGGCCCCACAAAATTGTAAAATGTACAGTAAACAAAATATCCAAAGTTGTGATGAAGTTGATACACCTGTAATAAAGTTATGATATGAAGACGTAATTCTCCAATAAAATAAGTTTTTTTTTTTTTTTGACAATCCATAAAATAAGTTACTTTACTAATTAATCGTCATTAGCATACAAATTATGCATATACCATTATACCAACGTGACCTACCAAGCTGGACCTCTAGGGCAAATAGGGAGACATACTTTTTCTCTTTTTTTAAAAATATTTTTATTTATATTCTTATTTTATTTTTCATAATAAGAGGACTGTAATACAACGCGTATGCACTCTAATATACTATACAAAAAAGGGCAAAGAGACCGGTTAAAAAGGCTTTAGAGACCACTTTGCAACACGTTATATTGGCACGTCTCTTAGGTTAAGAACCAGTTTCTTTTTTTGATTTGTTAGGTTAATATAAGGGACGTGTTATAATAAAAAACTGGTTTTTTGCCCTAATTTAAGGAACCATTTATAATTTAAAACTGGTTCTTTGATAAACCTGAGCAACCAGTTTTCTAAAAACTGGTTTCTTAGATGGTTAAGACAGAGAAAAGTTAATACAATCACCGGTTTCTTATCATTAATTTTAATTAAAAAAATATTAAACACATTAAAAATATACATGTATTTAATGAAATAATTGTACAATATGCATACATGATACATATATACAGTTATACACTCTGTTACAAAAACAATACACTTTGTACATTGAATTTCTTAATAATTAACATAAACAATAATTTAAATTCCTTAACATATTGCTAATTCTAACTAAAAGACCTATTGTAAATTTTAAAATCCTTAATTTTAGCACAACTTGCACCTTTTCCTCTCTATATATGCTTCTTCGTTCATCAACAAATCTGCAAGCCCAATATGAAATTTGACTGAGTATTCAGCTGCATATCCGTTCATAACAAATCTTGTCGTTCATCAAATTTGACTTAGTATTCTGCTGCATATTCATCGAAATAGGAAATCAGAATTATTAAACCATACATTAACAATAATGCAGCAAATTAACAAATAATCTAACAATTAAATGAAATTCAGCACACAATATACAAACTCTGTTACAAACAAATCCATAGCTAGTAAGAATAAAAAAACCAGAAAATAAAACAAAAAATAATGAACACAATGCGCGGTTTCACATATATCAGCAACAAGAAGAGCTCTGTTTCCTGCGACATTCCCTTGGTAGTTCCGCTACACGATCTTTTCCCAGCCGCCTGATCCGTGTTAAGTCAAACCACATCCCATCTCCACCCACCATGTCCACAAACATCTTTGTAGTTCTTCTAGACTGTCCTTCTGCCCAACACCACGTCACTTTCTCATCACATATATCCATTCCATATTCAAAAATACATGAATCATTTGAAATACCTAGAATTTCTTAGATAAATTATTAACAACAAAAGCCAGCCACACATAAAAACAAAAATTGAAATTAAAAAACTGTGGAAATCAACTAACCTTCTTATGATGTAAAAGATCTGAAATCTCGCACGAAATTCATCTGAAATTTAGCACGAAAATATCTGAAATTTCGCACGAAGAGATCTGAAATTTAGCACGAAAAAAATCTAAACTCAAAGAAAAAAAATCTGAAAATCGCTGCAGTATTGCACTCTTGGTCGAATGTTGCGATCGCGGTGGTGAAGTAAGGTGACAGAGTAGTGGTGGACATGGTTGGATTTGGGAAAGAAGGAATTAAGGAAGATGAGTAGTATGGCAGGAAGAGGAAAAGATGAGTAGGAAGAGAAGATGAGTGGTTGGAAAAGAACTACTGGCAGAGAAGAGGAAGAAAGAAAGATAAACACAAAATAAAAATTAAAAAAAAAGGAAAAAAAAAGAAAAATACTCCTTAGTCGGTGGTTAGTCCTCCTTATACTAGGTCAGATTTGTAGAGAATTCATTTTAATCCAACACTTAATGTGAAGACACGTGTTTAATATCTACCACTTTATAAAATAAAAAGAATCTGGTATGGATAAGAGACCAGACAATAAAAGTCCGGTTCCTTATATTTTTTCAAAGAAACCAGTTTTTCCAAATAACACGTTCCTTGGACAAAGAAACCAGTTTAAAAAATAACCTGTGTCTTTTTAGTGGTTATTTTGATCATTTTTGTAAGCACTTTCGTATTTAACGGCTAATCACCATAATTTGACATTTTGTAGTACTAGCATTTAGTTAGTCAAATCACCTTCTACGTGTCATTTTGGTCACCTAAATGTGCTTCCTATTAGCACACTGTGTGAGTGAATGATCGAAAGTGAGGATAGTTCAAGTGGTTAAATTTTTTCTCTTGGTTCTAAGATATTATATGATCGATTTTCATTTTCATTCTTGTAGTTTTCTTAATATTAAAAAAGTGAGCTAGTAAATGCCTTAGGTTTCAAGCTTATTTATTCCTATCGTGCTATTCTCTACTTAATCTAAAATCTTGATCGAATATGACCACTTAAACCTTTAAACAATCAATAAGCATCCACTAATTGAATGATGATTGTAATCATACACGTCCTTCAACGGACCGGAGTTACTAATTCGCAGAGTCATATTCTCACAAATTTTGAATATAATATGAGCGTCAACCGAACTTAGCCAATAGCTAGGTTGCACTCCCCACAACAAGTGCAAGTCAACTTCACAAAATCAACGAGGTTACACATTAAAACCTCATGACAAATAACATATCCTATATGTGTCTCTACATGTCACTTCCTATATATACGTGCTCCTTATCCTCATACGACCTCACAAAATAAGAGTGCGAGAAAACTCAATTGGTTAAAGTTACACTTCCAATTCCGAGTTATTTGACACAGTTTAGCTTGAGGACGACCTCCTAATTAATGGGTAGGGAAATAGTCCTAGCCCTACATACTATTGTAGGAAACTTAGCTTTTTGACAAAACCAATATAGGATCTATCATCTATGTACTAAATGAAAAGGGACATTTACGCATTTTCTTAATGAAGGTCAAAAAATTCAAACAAACAAGCGTTTGAAACAGTCCAAACACAATCTATCCATCAACTACCCTATATTAATTATATTTTTGGTACGTTTTCATAGAAATAAACAAAATTCTGATCTATCTTTTCATATTTCACAACTCTTATATATATTATTATCATATCATCATCATTGTTGTTGCCAAACCTACTTATATTATTAATTTCATTTCATTACATTTGAATTCATACATGGTACATCCAAAAGTCACAACATACATGTGAAACCAAATAAAATCCCAGAAAACGAATTTCATCAGCTACCACAAGATTTCGTATAAATCGCATCTTTTCAATCTTGATTATCAAGTACTCCTACATTAAAATGACTTCTGTTTTACATATTGCCCACTTATTTTGGGTCAATTTGTATTTTTTTTGCATTTCTGATGCAAAAATACTTTTTATATAGTGACAATGTGACGTGACAGATTCACGTAACTACTACGTTGATTGTCTGATCTTATTACTTCTTAATGTTCTATTATTCTATTGTAAGAAATTGGAGACTTATAAATTTGTTGCTTCTTAATCATGCAACTAATAAGAAAACAATTATGCCCATTTATTTATTTGCAATGCAAGTTTTTAATAACTATAGTACCTTTTAATGACAGTTCCATTCCTATTGAAGGGTCAACTTGTCCGGGGTGACGTTAGTAAATACTAGTATTTTATATCTGTTTTTTAATGGTCTGGACTAAAGTATTTACGTATGAATCTAGCTTTTTTAATGGTGGTTTAAATTGAAAAAAAATTTAAATTATTAATTTAACAGTATATATTCAGAGTTATTTGCTTTCTAAGAATGGGTTTCGTTTAAAATATGTTCATGACTGCTGTGAAATATTCTCTGCTCATGTACTACAAAATATAACATACATACTGTTATTAAAGAGAAATAATACGGATAGACTACAAAGTTAAAATATGAAATGATATAAATTACTCGTACTTTGTTATTACTCAATGAGTTAGTCCGATTTGTGCTAGGTGTTCGGAGAGTGGTACCTGACCATATTATGTAGGATTAAAAATAAAAGGTTACTTTCAATGACTACGAAGAAAAGAATTTGATTTTAGATTTTATAAAAATATGAAGGTTATTTGGCACATGGAATGAGTATTATGTATACTTTAATGTTAAGTACGTACTGGTGAACGAAAGAAATTATAAATCTTATCTATTAATATGTGTATTTTTAATACCGGTGTATTGATTAGTGCTACATCAAAAATACTATTTAATAAGAACTCGACTTTATGTTAATGCATTTGTGTATATAATGTCAATAATAATATAAAATTTTCGTAATTATTTTTGTCATCATGCAGTTACCTTAGCATTATTAAAATATGTATATTTGATTGTAAATTGGATACTTCAATTCCATTTTCAATTATTCTAGTAGTTTTCCAGAAACCAATGCATATCTTCTGATTTTCCAAGTATATTGTGGAAGCTAAAATTAAATACTTTTACACCAATAATGTCATAAATTTACCTCGATACATATCATCGATGATATACAAACTTGATTTTAATTTGCTCCGTATTTCATGAAATATACGTACTGATTTATGAAATTGATGTGTTCTATTAACAAAGTCACAATTATCAAGTGGTACTTATTAGGTCAATTAAAACTTTTTTTAGTTAGTTTCTTTCAAAATAATAAATATGATTAAATAAACACCTTTGTTATACGAGTAATTTTTGCATGTGTTTGTAATTAACTTTATAAATTAAGAAATCTCATGTGCATGATAATTTATGGATATCGATTTTCTCTTTTTGATTTATGTGAAGTCATGTAGGGATTTTACTTTAGTATCCATGGTATGTTCGAATATTATGATGTAGTCCTTACAAATGTAAACTTATGAGGATATGACAATCTTTTAAAAAGAATGATATTACGATATTGTTAACAGGCGCCGGCACGTGTATTAAAATCACTATATTCCTAAATGATATTAATTTGGAAGCATGCAAAATACACACGTTCAAATAGTGTAATAAGTTTATTATTCATTAATTTAAATTATCAACTTTTATTCTTTATCCCTATATCTGTGAGAGCTTCGTTAGCTTTCGCAATATATATATAATATAACCAACACACAAAAAAAAATTGTTTTCGTGATATCTGTGACGTACACTACGTTTCTTACAATATTTTCTCATTTTTATCTAATAAACATACATGCTTTCATTATATGAAAAGGATATAATATTGAAACAATAATTTGTACTCCGTAAAAGACTAATACATATAAGTACGTACTATAAATTTAGTTTGTTTCTTTAATAGTACTTTGTATTTGTTATGAGAATTTTTTAAAATTATTTAAGTATTCTAAATATCAATATTAAGTGAGGGAAGGAAGGGTATGGAAGTTAACTCGTTCACTTCGACTTTGATCTAGTGGTCAGGGAGTTCAAATTTTATTCCACCTCTCTATATGGTAATGTAACTCGGTCGAAAGTTAGGATTATACTTATTAATACTTATGTCGACTAATCTTAAGTATAGAGAATAAGTCGAAAAGAATAATCGAACAATAATAATTTTCAATTATCAGAAAGAAACAGTCAATTATCGATAAGAATCCAAAATAATATTACCCAGAACAAAGGTTTGTATGACGGATGATCAATAAATTTATTGTAATCAACAATTAATTACCTTTATATAATATAGTGGACCCTTTATTAATTAGTCAGTCATCTCAATTAACTTCAAATATAGTGATAAATAAGGGTCCACTATATAATAAAAGGTTTCATATAATCAAAAGGTCACTATAATCCTATTACAATAAATTTCATTGTTACATCCGATGACTAATACTTTGGTCTACACCGAATACTGTGCCTAAGACTAATTCGACGATCAAAATAAAATAGTTGCAACCCTCTTGTAGATTACTTTGACATTCTTAATAAAGTCAGATCAAAGTTGTAGCCAAGAAATACGAGTAATAAAAGTCACGCTAGATCGACCTCAATTTCATATGACTGATTGTGCAGTTTCAATAAGTTTAATTAATTATTTTAGATTTTACATGATACTCTGTATATCAGTTAACTAATTTGCCAGCATAGACCTCCTTCTAGAGAGGACAGATATACGTCATATTCATATAATCGTCTTTAACGACCAGAAGACCGAAAGCATATTTGACTACAATATCGTATCGTACGTGATATTTGTTCACAGTACTTTCACATGTATCAACACGTTCGTCCACTCGATACTTTAATGGGGATTGATAACGATAGTCCGTTTTTTCTAGAAGTCAAAGTCCATGATGTTTTTTTAGGGTTTGGTGGGTGTGGTGGTAGGGTGGCTGTCAGGTGTGGTTTTTGGTGGGGTGCTGGTTGGATTGTTGTTAGTGTTGGGTGTTATGGGCAGAGGGTATGGAGGGAGGGCTGTTGGGATAATTTCACGTACGAAAATGACTTTATTCTAAGTAGATGACTTCGAATTATTTCCCTTATGTTATTTATCACCGATCATAATTTACACTTCATTTTCACGAAAGTCTTACTCCATCCCGTACTTCACATTTAATTTGATTTAATTCAATTCATTTCGCAATTGGTTTCCATAAATTTTATTTATTCGCGTTTCAGATTGTACAAAACTCTTACTCGATTCTTTTCTCATAAAAAGTACGAAATAGTAACAATTTCTCTTTATTTGTCCTTTCAGCATGAGGAGTAATTATTGATCTTTAAATAGTCGATGTAAAAAACTTGTAGCCTGTGCGGATAGATCGATCTAGAAACTAGTTTCCTTGTAGGTAGTAGTATAATAGATTGCACAAAACTACATCCTAATCTCAATAATATTGCCTGGCATATGAATAGGTTGAGCAAGAACGTACCGTCACTTTTGGGGGGAACAGAACAAACCGGAACCGACGGGTTCTATAATTGAACCGGTACGCGGAATCGGTGCGGGTTCAAAATTTTGGAACCGGAATGGAAGCGGGGGAACAGGTTACCCGTTAGATTTTTTAAAGAAATAAAAATAAGTAAATAGGCAAAGAATAATAGTAATTCATAATTGTATATGTGTAGTTTGGCCACAAACACATGTTTAATACAATTATATTTCAAATTCTATATTTAATAATTTGATTTTTTAGCTTAGAAAATTATTTTATAAACTCAAAGTCATAACCATACTTGGTACTGGTTATAAAACCGGTGGTGCCTGAATTACCGGTACGGATATCGGTATCACTGGTACCTGGTACCGGTTCAAAATTTTTGTACCGGAACCGGAACCGGTCACACTGTTCTATTTTTGAAGAACGGAACCGGTACCAGATTCCAACGGTCAGTTACCGGAACGCGTTCCGTACCGTCAGGTATCCGGGCGGTTATCCACATTTTGTCATTCAATATGAACGGGCTTTTTTTTTTAATCTAGCAAGTATGGAATGGTCAGCTAGGTAGTGCGACTTTTATTGTAGGGGAAGAATTTACAGGGGTGCGGAGTGAATAACTGTTGTGAACACTCACATAGTCACATAGTAATGCAATAATAGTTAAAGGTTTTTATTACAAACAAAATAAAGAAAATAATACTCCTCAAGCCCATTAATGATAGGAAAGAAATTCAGGTTCACTTAGATGAGATATATATTGGACATCATGCATTATCCATTCCTACTTCCAAATCACCAATGACCCCTCTATGACTTTTACACAATTGTAAATATGTATCCGAATCTCCTCTTCAAGACTTTTAAGCAGTTGTAAATATGTATCCGGTCTTCCAGGCTCATTTGCACAAAAAAAAAAATGACATTAAGTTTCTTTAATTTTGGACTCATTTCATTTCAGTCCATCAGTTTTACATTTCATTTTTGTTAATGTTATTTAATTTGATCAGCAAGGCACAAATCAATGCAACCCATGCACTCCGATCCATGATCACAATAATGGTAGTATACATTTAGTAATCATATATTACTCCATCTGTTAGAAAATAAATGTAACAAATAAATATTTATACTCCGTATTTGATCTCACAAATAATGCACGTGTGTATGATTAGGTTTTTAAAATAAGCAACATGAATACATAATGGTTCATTGAGACTAATTAATTATGTAGTCCACATAATAATCTATATATATATATACCACAACATGAAGGTTCTACAACCCTCTTAAAAAGACAAAACCTAGATGGTTCTTTCATTGTCTATATTTCAATGGAATCATCCAGCAGCTTATATTATTACGTGATCAAATTATATAATGTTGCTCTCTTGTATATATAAAACATAGCATATAGTATACTTATATTACCATGAGTTGAAGAAGAAAGAGAGTTGTTAGGAGGATACATAAATAAAACGAGATCGACAGGAGTTCGCGATGAGGGTACAAATGGAGAAGATAAGAGCATTGGTGGTGCAAGAGCCCGTAATTGCAGCCTCGTGCCTCATTGCAGCCTTCGGCGTCTCGCTTCCTCTTCTTGTTCGCCCRTGGCTTCATCCATCTCCATCTTCATCGCCGTCATCAAACAACCAGTCCGTGGGTGATCAACGTTCTTTCACTGACATTCTCGTTGGTGTAACTGGACCTTCTCAGCTATTACTTTTTTTCTCAAATTTCAGTATGTATCCATATATATCAACTTGTATTTTATTAATGTGTCCGGATAATTTCATGTTATAATCATCTATATATATTATTGAATTGCGGTTAATTAGTTTGTGATAGATAAGTATATCATAGTATGATTCAGAAGGTTAAATATGTTTATTACATTTGAGATATGTACACATCAACTAATAGCTAATAATACTGTATCATCAACCTATTACGTTATATTTTGCATGTGGGTGCTAAGAAGGTGCGCAGTTATCGCCAACGAGAATGTCAGTTGAAAGAAACGTGATACACCGTTTGGTCACTTGAGACTGTCTGTTTGTTCTGATGACCGGCGATTTGAAGATTGGTAGATGGATTGCAAGCCACGGGACGTAACAGAGAGTGAGAAGCGAGACGCCGAGGCTGCAATGAGCACGAGGCTGCAATTACGGGCTCTTATGGCACATCCAAGTTTGCTCTTATCTTCTCATTTGTAGCCGAACCATCTAGCGAAACTCTTGGTCTCTTTTATTTTTTGTACTACGTCTGCTACTTAACTAATTTTCTCGTCTTCTTCTTCACTCAATTATAGGCTAAATATAGTGCACTACACCTTATGTGTCTATTTTTATATATAAACAGCAGACAACGGATTATAATAATTTTGATGCATCGTGTGAATAATAATAAGCTGCTCGGGATGTGTCCATTGAAATATAGACCAATGGAAAGGAACCATCCTAGGTTTTGTGCCTTTTTAAGAGGTTGTAGAACCTTCATGTGTGTATATTATTATATAGAATTATTATGTGGACTACATAATTAATATGTCTCAATGAACCGATTATTTATTCATTGTGCTTATTTTAAAACTCTAATCATACACACGTGCATTATTTGTGAGATCAAATACGGAGTATAAATTTTTTATTTGTTATACATTTTTTCTAACAGATGGAGTAATATATGATTATAAATGATACTATCATTATTCATGTGGATCATGGATCGGAGTGCATGGGTTGCATTGATTTGTTGCCTTGCTGATCAAATTAAAGTCTATCTAACATTAAACAAAATGGAACATGTAAAAGCTGATGGAATCTGAAATAAATGAAGTCCTAAAGTTATAAAAATTGAATCATGTACATTTTTTTTTTTTGTGCAAATGAGCCTGGAGATGACGCGGTATTACCTCGCTATGTGAATTCTTATCAACTCGCTTTAATAGTTCTTGATAGAAGGCAGATTCCGGATACATTATTTTATCAATTGTGTAAAGTGCATAGAGTGAAGGAGTCATTTGGTGCTATTTAATTGAGGGACGCAATATGGTTGAGATGGATTTGATACTAGGTCGATTTGTCAATATATTGTTCAATTACTAATGTAGACATATGAAATTACTTTTCTGAAAGTGAAATTATGGATTTTAGATTATTGGAGAGTTATGAATGCTATTTTATTCTTTGATTTAGTATTTGTCATATGTAAAAAATCCTTTGATGTAATATATATGTGTTGACGTTTTAACTATGGTGACATAGGTGAGGTGTTCGCGAACATGTATTCATTAGTAGCGCTAATGTAAATTTATCTTTTGTTTGCTGCCACTTACAATAAAGTCCGGCTTCACCGTGAGGCTAGGCATAGTGAACCATTTCATGATTGTAACTTGCTACTATTAGCTGCATTTCTATACCTCTATTAGGTTGATGATGGTCAAAGTAATAATAGTCGGATAAACCGGGTACCGCGTAATCCGTTATTTATGGTGACCTTTGGTTGCCGGTTTATGACCTTGGCGATGGTCACATTTTTGGGAATTACAGTTATTATCGGCGGTTCCGATGACTGGAACCTGGTGGATCGGTACCGGCCTTAAGTATTAAGGTTCGGTTCCAAAATGAGGAACGGTTGGTGAGCCTAATTATTGTTTAGCATGGATTCGATGCTGGTTCCGGTTTCACGTGAGGTACAGAAGAATATGGTTGTGAACCGGTATTCCAGGCATCAGTGAGTACGATTTTTCCATAAGTAACTTACACTTTTGCATTACGTATTATTTTCTTTTGGTTGTAGCTTTATTGTCGGAGGTTCATTATCCAAGTGAATTACTCTAGTAGACTCACTATGGCATTACAGGGTTATGTCCCTTCGTCGGTATTGGCACCTCACCGGTCATTTTTTATACACAGTAATATTTCTCTTATTAAAGTAACTGGTTTATGTGATAGGATATTTTTGATAGTCTATTTATAAAATACATTTGTTAGGTTAATAAATTCAATTATTATTTAAATTTATTATTAAGGGTGTTCACTTGTGAATTTTGTGCAGAAGTACGGATTTGTTATTATCTACGATTAGTCTGTATTTGGTGGGTCTAATATACACTAACTAGTATGAAATTAGCTAGATATCTGGCCTTCTTACTTAATTTTTATTTTTAAAAAAATCTAACCGGGTACACCGGTTCCAGCGGAGTTGCTCCGAGTTTCACAGGTTCCTAAAAATTAGGTATTATTGGAACGCGGTCCAACCAGTTATGATATTCAGGTATACCTAACTTGAGATATTGCTTGTTAGGTTCCAATGTATTTGGAAACGTGTCGGTTTCCGGTGTATCTGGGTTTCTGGTTCCCCAAAATGAGACGCGGGTAACCGTGGTCAGTTTTCAGTATTTGTACGGTCTTAGCTCAAAACCTCTAATCAATTGGGCCGAGGGCTAGAATTATTTCTAATGATGAATGATGTTTAAGAATGTAGTTGGCAATTTTATACATTGATCTTGTACCTATGAAATTTACACGTGAAACTGTAGTTCGTAGATTTCGATACTATAGTGCCGCATAGGCATCAAAGTTGAGTGTTCATAACATAGTCGCCTATTTAATAAGATCAATTATTAAATCATCCTAATCTTTCATAGTCTGGATAAGATTGAATAAACTTAAAGAGAAATTTGCTTGACTGTAAGACTTTCGTTTATAACTTTTATTTAATGAGAATAAGAGACATCGAGTGAGTATACAAGTTATGTTCACAGGACAGTCCATCGCGAGGATATATAAAATTTATGGAAAAGCCAATGTGCGAGTGGAAACATTGTAATTAATTAAAAGTCAAAAAGATATGTGATAGTTATAGGAGGGTGTGATAGTATAACCGAATTGCGATAGATAATTTGTAGAGATAAGTGTAACATTATGATGGGTACTAAGAAGTAGTCTAAGTAAGGAGTACTATGGGAATATCATATTCGAAGTCCCACTTTTACTAATCAAAAGGTCAGCTTTATTCGTGTGAATTCGTCTTAACATGTTGTACGTAGTTTTACGCTCCTTTTCTAGTTACTCATATTACCCCTTCACATTACCACGGTGTCATCCCATCAACTACAACCAATGCATTCACTGACCAAAGCAACCCTAGCCTTAATAAAGCATATAAATTTTCACATACAGCCAAAAAACCACTACGCGTAAGATCTCTGCATACGCCATTATTCTTCTGCGCCACTCAACAACCACACAAACAACACCTACGTAGAAAAACATCGGATGGACTTTAAAATAGTTATGATTTCGTAGTTAAAACACAGGACTTCGATTTTAACTCAATCTCATGTACTGAATAGCCTAGTTGTCGGACCAGGAAACGTGTTGATACAGTGTGACTATCTTACGTTGATGTGGACATCTATATATCACGTACGATATCCGATATACAGTTAGGTCACAATAATGAGCATCATTTTCGATCTGCTACGGTACGTTAAGACGATGTAATAATCTCGAAATCACAATAGTATTATTCAATGTTCACGAGACTTCTAGATAGGAGCTTCATATATGCAATGGGGCAAATGTTAAGTTAACGAGTCATGGAACAGAAGTATCATGTAAAGTCATTAAAATATAATAATTAAACTCTTATTGAATACGTGCCGAATTCAGTCAATGAAATTGTTAGGTCGATCTGAGCGTGGACTAATTATGTACTCGTTATTTTTGGCTACACGGTTTGAATCTGACTTTCTGTAATTAGAGTGAGGCTACAGCTATTACATCCAAATTGTTGACCATCAAAACAAAAATATATGTTATTTAGTAGTTGAAATTCTGTACGTGATTAGTTTGAGAGAATATGTCACAAATGGATACAGTTGGCTGGTATAGACAGTCAAGATGAAAGTATAGAAGAGGCTGACATGAGTTCGGGGGATGTATCCTCAGAATTAAATTTTAATGCTGATAAACACATATATACAGAAATTGTATTAGGATGACTTCAATTTTGATAATTATAGTGGCACGCATCGCTATTTTTTTACTCTCAATAGATGATGGTACGGTGGCCTTTTTTATTGAGAGTTGGATTCACTAGTAGGTCTGTAGTCACTAGTATAGAATTGAGTTGTGAATGCGAGAGTTGAAGTAGACTGTTAAGAGATCGAAATATAAAAGGGTCGAACAGTGATCCAGTCTTGTAATCCAATTAAAGGGTAATTATATGTTTGATGTGACAATAAATTTAATTGTAAGTCCGATGCTCAATACCTATCTGTTCTGGTCAATATTATTTTGAATTACTAGCTCTGATGCGAGAAAATATGAGTTGTAGCTGTTTGCTATTCTGATATAGTTGACAACTACATTATCTACCTTTTCGGTCTATTCTTTTCGACTTATTTTCTATACTTAAAGATAAGTATTCGAATAAGTTATTAAGAAGTACTATTCAATTTACTCTTGGACGGGGAGTTACATTTACATAGGAAGAGGGATGGAATATGAACATCTTGAACTTCGTGACCAGAGATAAGGATCAAATAGTTGAACAGTTGAATTAAACCATGCTCCATACTCCCTTCCTTTTCCTCTCAACTGTTAATTATATGGTATTTAGAAACTTTATAATTTTAAAAAAATCGTCATAAGCGATTGGAATACAAAGTTACTTTATTAAAACAAACTGACAAGGTTAGGTAAAGGCTACAGTATCTTATAATTTACAAGTCTTTTTTACGACGGAGTAAATTGATCATTTGTTTCAAATATTATATTGCTTCTTTTCAATTAAATGATAGATGTATGTGTATTAGATAAAATATGAGAAAAATTTATTGTAATAGGAAAGAGGTATCGTGACGCGTCAGCGATTATATGTTCCGAAAACAGAATTTTTTTTTTGTGTGTTTGGTTATCATATATATATTTAGTATATGCTGCCACAGGTCAACGAACGCGTCCATAAGCACTATTTAGATAAGAGAACTAAAGAGTGATAATAGTAGTATAGATGAATATAACATTTTATTACACTGATTCGACGTGTGATTTCTTGCATGCATCAAAAATTTATATCATTTTTAGGAAACTATAAGTTATTCTCTAACTAGACGTTCGCCGTGTGGGTGCGGCGCCGTTGGAACAAAATAAGCGATAATATAATTCCTTCCGTTGTTAAAAGTATTTGTCATCAATCTTTCATCAACGTTTATGACATTTGTAATGGGACTACACTAATATATTCGAACAAGTCACAGATGGATACTAAAATGTAAAAGTCCTAATTGACTTCTACATGAATCTTCAAAAAGGAATGAAATCGAAATCCTCATTAAAATTACTCATTGCACATGAAGATTGTTCTTAAATTTATAAGAGCTTAAATAAAAACACATGGCATAATTCAAATTACTCGTATAAACAGAGAGTTTATTAATTATTAATTCATTATTTGAATAAGAAACTAACTAAAAAAGTTTTTAAATTGATTAATAATTTAACACTGATTAATGTGGTGACTTTGTTATAAACATCATCAGAATTCCGTTATAATTTTCAGTTGAGAACATGGACGTTATTGCATTTCAATGAACATAACGGTCCATGCAATATTAATTTTATATGTCATATGTGTTTTGTTATAGTATTCGATGCTATGCTGACGTATTCGTAGTATCGAGTCGGCGTCATAAATTTATTGACATGTCTTAGGTATATTGTTGTGATGTGATATTTATTATAAGTATTTATTCTTTTAGCTTCTACATAAATAACTACTAGAATAATAAGATCAGAAGATAATGCATTTGTTTCTTGGAAAAACTAGCTAGGAGTTGATTTGATGATTGATAATAATGGAATTGAGAGTGTAATTGTTTTAAGATCTAGAATAATTGCATAGTCTATGTACATTAATATATTATAATGCTAAGTTGTATTGTGTATTGATGACATATAAAATAATTTTAACGTAAGTCATATTTATATTATTATTGACAATTGACTAATTAACAATCAACTATTTCATTTTAAAGTTATAAAAAGTGCGATGTGCTTATTAAGATTAGTTAAGTTATTGAATTTGTATGGATCGACTGAAGTTCAGTTTCTTATCATCACGTATTGAATATACACAATGATTAATAGATTAAGAATATTAGATTCTTTCGTTCAAAAGTAACGTAACTTTTAACTATGTAAAATGGTTGATTATTAGAGTCGAATCAATCTCCATTTTGCAAATTGTAAGGTAGCCACAAATACACTTCATATGTTTATGTGAAAAATTTGCATGAAAGATTCTAAATGCATTTTTTCTTCGTATGTCATTGAAATGTGATTAGTAAACCTTTATAATGTTCTATTTAATTGAGATAGCTACTTTCCATATATATTTAACTCCTCGTACTTTGGTCAAGCATTCAGATACACTCTTCGACGTCATTACACCCTATACGGCTTTGTGGTGATGTTCCAACATCTGTTGACTACTACCCTATCTATGAGTATTACTACAAAGTATATCATTTTATGTTTTATTTTGTTTAAAATTGTTGCTCATTTTTTTTTTCTTAAGTAGATAGTATGTTAAATATATATTAAAATTATTTCTCTGATATTATCATCATTTTTCATTACCTGCTTGTGTTATAGATTATTCCGAATTTATTTATTTTCTCTCTTTTTATTCTATATCTAAAGTATTTGTATGTATATTTTCAAAAAAATAGTACAGACTATGAGCTAATGAGAATTAATTTATGTCACACAGTCACACTCTAACTCATATATTGATAAGGAAAGTGCACGAAAAAATAACAGTTATCATGATTTACGTAAAAAGACAAATAATTGACTCAGTATAAGAATTAATAATATATAGAGACTTTTGTACAATATATATTATTGAAATACTTCAAACTAAATCTTTTTTCCCATAAATTAAAAACAATTATTATAAAAAAAGGTTGCTTGAAAATATAATCTGACGTATGGTTAGTAAAATACTTTTTAGTCTAGTAAATTAACATTAATAATATTATAATAAAAGTATATAAAAATAAATAATTTAAACTACGATATTATGTACATAATCGTACGTTGCCGCTCACCTCACGGACAAGTTCTTTTGGCCTCATTTGTCCATCCCGTTCAATTATTTTTTCCACACTAGGATGGCCCTGGCTTTCCTTAAAAAAGGGTATTCTAATAGATTATATCATTAGTAAGACTAACTGTTGGCCTCGATTGACAAATATAAAAACATTACAATGTGCCGTCCATAAATTGTTTTCTTTATTAGCCTCTGCACATGATTATGAAGATAACGTACACAGATAGTAAGTATAATAATAAAGCTAGCCTGAGTTTATTTTGTTATTTTCGAGCAATATGAACTGATCACTATTCAAACAACATCTAGAAAGCTAATTAGGATCAGCCAAATGCAACAGTGAGGCTAACACTGTATTGATCATAAATGAACGTCATCTTGTACATAAGAAGTAGATATTCATTTAGACAAAGAAGTATTTTTATTTATTGCATCAAAATGACAAAAAATAGTAAATTGACCCAAAAATAGTGGGAATATGTAAATACAGAAGTCATTTTAATGTAGGAGTACTTGATAATCAAGATTGAAAAAGATGCGATTTATACGAAATTTGTGGTAGCTGATTGAAATTCGTTTTCTGGGATTTTATTTGGTTTCACATGTATGTTGTGACTTTTGGATGTACATGTATGAATCAAATGTAATGAAATGAAATTATAATATAAGTAGGTTTGGCAACAACAATGATGATGATATGATAATAATATATAAAGAGTTGTGAAATATGAAAAGATAGATCAGAATTTTGTTATTTCTATGAAAATCGTACCAAAATTAATTAATATAGGGTAGTTGATGGATATGATTTGTTTGGACTGTTTCAAACGCTTGTTTGTTTAATTTTTTTGCCTTCAATTAAGAAGATGCGTAAATGTCCCTTTTCATTTAGTACATAGATGGATAGATCCTATAATTGGTTTTGTCAAAAAGCTAAGTTTCCTACAATAGTGTAGGGCTAGGACTATTTCCCTACCCATTAATTAGGAGGTGCTCCTCAAGCTAACTGTGTCAATAACTCGGAATTGAAGTGTACTTTAACCAATTGAGTTTTCTCGCACTCTATTTTGTGAGTCGTATGAGGATAAGGAGCACGTATATATAGGAAGTGACATGTAGAGAACAATATAGGATATGTTATTTGTCATGAGGTTTATATGTGTACCTCGTTGATTTTGTGGTTGACTTGCACTTGTTGTGGGGAGTGCACCTAGCTATTGCTAAGTTCGGTTGACGCCATTTATATTCAAAATTTGTGAGAATATGATCTGCGATTAGTAACTCCGGTCCGTTGAAGGACGTGTATGATTACAATCTCATTTCATAAGTGGATGCTTATTGATTGTTTAAAGGTTTAAGTGGTCATATTCGATCAAGATTTTAGATTAAGTAGAGAATAGCACGATAGGAATAAATAAGCTTGAAACCTAAGGCATTTACTAGCTCCTATTTTTTATAATATAGAAACTACAAGAATGAAAATGAAAAATCGATCATTATAATATCTTAAGAACCAAGAGAAAAATTTAACCACTTGAACTATCCTCACTTCGATATATCACTCACACAGTGTGCTAATAGGAAGCACATTTAGGTGACCAAAATGACACGTAGAAGGTGATTTGACTAACTAATGCTAGTACTACAAAAATGTCAAATTATGGTGATTAGCCGTTAAATACGAAAGTGCTTACAAAAATGATCAAAATAACCACTAAAAAAGACACAGGTTTATTTTTTAAACTGGTTTCTTTGTCCAAGGAACGTGTTATTTGGAAAACTGGTTTCTTTGAAAAAATATAAGGAAGCCGGAACTTTTATTGTCTGGTCTCTTATCCATACAGATTCTTTTTATTTTATAAAGTGGTAGATATTAAAACGTGTCTTCACATTAAGTGTGGATTAAATGATTCTCTACAAATCTGACTAGTATAAGGAGCAACCACCGACTAAGGAGTATTTTTCTTTTTTTTTTCCTTTTTTTTAATTTTTATTTTGTGTTTATCTTTCTTTCTTTCCTCTTCTCTGCCATATCTTTTCCAACCATCATCTTCTCTTCCTACTCATATCTTTTCCTCTTCCGCCATACCTACTCATCTTCCTTAATTCCTTCTTTCCCAAATACCACCATGTCCACCAACTACTCGTCACCTTAACTTCCACCACGCGATCGCAACATTCGACAAGAGTGCAATACTAGCAGCGATTTTCAGATTTTTTTTTCTTTGAGTTTAGATTTTTTTTTCGTGCTAAATTTCAGATTCTTCGTGCGAAATTTTCAGATATTTTCGTGCTAATTTCAGATGAATTTTCGTGCGAGATTTCAGATATTTTTACAATCATAGAAGGTTAGTTGATTTCCAAGTTTTTTAATTTCAATTTTGTTTTATGTGTTGGCTGGCTTTTGTGTGTTAATATTTGATTTTCTAAAGAAATTTTCTAGGTATATTCAATGATTCATGGTATTTTTGAATATGGAAATGGATATTTATGTGAGAAGAAAGTGACGTGGTGTTGGGCAGAAGGACAGTCTAGAAGAACTACAAAAGAGTTTGGTACATGGTGGGTGGAGATGGGATGTGGTTTGACTTTAACACGGATCAGGCCGGCTGGGAAAAGATCGTGTAGCGGAACTACACAAAGGGTAGTCGCAGGGAAACGAGCTCTTTGTTGCTGATATATGTGAAACCGCGCATTGTGTTCATATATTTTGTTTTATTTTCTGGTTTTTATTTTATTCTTACTAGCTATGGATTGTTGTTTAGTAACAGAGTTTGTAATATTTGTGTGCTGATTTCATTTAATTGTTAGATTATTTGTTAATTTGCTGCATTATTGTAATGTATGGTTTAATAATTCTGATTTCCTATTTCGATGAATATGCAGCAGAATACTAAGTCAATTTTGATGAACGACAAGATTGGTTGATGAACGGAATATGCAGCTGAAATACTCAGTCAATTTTCAATTTGGGCTTGGCAGATTTGTTGATGAAGCGAAAGAAGCATTATAGAGGAGGAAAAGGTGCAAGTTGTGCTAAAATTAAGGGATTTTAAAATTTACAATAGGTTTCTTTATGTTAGAATTAGCAATTATGTTAAGGAATTTAAAATTTATTGTTTATGTTAATATATTAAGGAAATTCAATGTACAAATGTATTGATATTGTTGTAAACGAGTGTATAACTGTATATATGTATCATGTATGCATATTGTACAATTATTTCATTAAATACATGTTATATTTAATGTGTTTAATATTTTTTTAATTAAAATTAATGAATAGAAACCGGTGATTGTATTAAGACTTGTTCTCTGTCTTACATCTAAGAAACC
The DNA here is from genome assembly GCA_008642245.1 of Bassia scoparia. NCBI lineage: Eukaryota > Viridiplantae > Streptophyta > Magnoliopsida > Caryophyllales > Amaranthaceae > Bassia > Bassia scoparia. The sequence goes on along the minus strand of SNQN01000200.1, from coordinate 88,174 downwards.
AGTTTTTAGAAAAACTGGTTGCTCAGTGTTTATCAAAGGAACAGTTTTTAAATTTAAAATGGTTCTTAAATTAGGGCAAAGAAACCAGTTTTTATTTATAACACGTCCCTTTATATTAACCTACAAATCAAAAAGAAACTGGTTTCTTAACCTAAGGAGACGTGCCAAATATAACGTGTTGCAAGGGTCTCTAAAGCCATTTTTAACCGGTCTCTTTGCCCTTTTTTGTAGTAGTATTAGAGTGACATACGCGTTTGTATTACAGTCCTCTTATTTGAAAATAAAATAAGAAGTAATAATAAAAAACTTTTTTAAAAAAAGAGAAAGTCATGTCTCCTATTTGCCTCTAGAAGGTCCAGCTTGGTAGGTCACGTTGGTATAATGGTATATGCATAATTTGTATGCTAATGAACGATTAATTAGTAAGTAACTTATTTTAATTGGATTGTCAAAAAAAAAAAAAACTTATTTTATTGGAGAAATTACGTCATTCATATCATAACTTTATTACAGGTGTATAAACTTAGATCACAACTTTGGATATTTTGTTTACTGTACATTTTACAATTTGTGGGGGCCAACAATGTTTGAGAACTCGCACTATGTTATATTTTTGTAAAAGTATTGTGTAAGGCGGTTTTTATAATATTAATGAAAAATGATCAAATATATGATATATTTTCATATGTTTTTTTGTGTAACTTTAACTAATTTTATAATAACTTTTCATAAGTAAAAATTAAAGCTACTATAAAACTGATTAAAGTTACCTAAATACGTATTAAATGTTAATGGTACATTAGGTAGTTTTTTTCATTAATTAAAGTAACACAAAAAAATGGTAAAGTTACACAATAACAATTATTAAGTTACTCTAATTAGTAATTATTTTTTATTCATTATATTGTAATTTGAATTTTTTTAATTTCATACCATGTGAAATGATCATATGAGTGATTTTATTATAATTACATAGTAACGAGAAATAGAAAATATTAATAATTTGATATAAAAGTAACTTGAAATGGTTTTAAAGTGACTTATAATAGATTTAGGATAAATATTAGTAATTTTAGTGTAACTTTATCAATCCATTTTTCAATAAACTAACGGTGAGTCCGTTTTATTCTAAATTTTGTCTATATTTTGGGTTTTTTTCAATTGTATTATAGCGAATTTTCATTGGTATGTTATTTTTAAAAAAAATATTTTCATTGGTATGCATGAGGTTATAAAAATGTTTCTAAATATAGCAATTATTCCAATTAAAAAGTAATGTTTAACCACCGTAACCAACTTAAACCACCGAAGCTATTAGCAAATCCCCAAATAGTGTGCGTGGTCGAAGAAAGGGTCGATGGTAGTGCGTAAAGGTTGCAGATAGAGAAACAAGGATATTTAAATTAGATGAGAGAAAAGGGAATTCTACCCAATTAACTTTGTTGGTTTACATGATACTCTATTAGTTCCTAAATGTTGTATAATTTTTGTGACTTATTTGTTTTCGTCTCAATGAGTATTACAATAATATAATAATTTTTATAATTTTTTGTAAATGTATCATTAAATATATGATCAAAAATAAATGTGTATTGACATGCGTGTTAATTGAAACGAGTAGAACATTTAGGAACGGAAGGACAGTATGAGTACGTATATATTAATTCTTCTATTCATATAAGCTAAGGAAGGGGGAGGTGTCAACCTAAATTTACACTACTCTACTCTTACTAACCATTCTTTATCTTTATTTTAGTAAGTTATTTTGGTAATTGAGTACGAGTTATTATAATCAATTGAGATTAACAGTTACTAACCTTACTTAATAATTCCTTCTTTATTGTTATTGTTTTTAGTAAAACAGTGATAGGTAAAATTTAAATATATTATATATTATGTAAAGTTATCACATAAATTACGTACATAGAAAACAGTAATTTTTTAAAGAATAGGAGTCTACAAGTAATGTCTAAAAATTGAAAATGATTGGAATAAAAGAATGTCGTGCAATTAAATTGCAATCATCATAGCACGTCTTAAAAATTATGAGTCTGGAATTATTGCCACTTTGCACTTGTGTTTTCAGCTTTGCATGAATAGAGCTTAACTTTTCTTTCAAATACTTTACTTTATTTCTTTCTACTTTATTAGAGCATCTTATCTAAATTATTGTAGTAACAACTAACGTTAATTAGTCGTGATTTCGTAATGGTATACATTACAATACCTTAGATTAATGTTTACTTTTGTACTTTGAAAAAGGCTGCTCATTAGTCATTAGAAAAAGTCAAATTATTGATTAACCTAAAATTAAGGGGCCTTAAACATTGTATAACTCATTAGAAATGCAATATATCATCTTATAAATAATTATACTCCTTCGTTTCTTGAAGTTCCTACCATACACTATTTGGGTGTAAATATGGAAACTAATATATATGAGAATGAGGTTAAAATTAGATTTAAGTTGGAGAGAGAAATAAAAGAAAATTATATTGTTTAATATACATGAGTGTATTACAAGTGTATGATGGGTCCACATAGTGGAACCACACCTTTAAAAAAATACTATACGTATAAAAATTCCTAAATGAAATAAAGTGAGAATGTATAAACTTCAAGGGATGTTATGTAACATCGATTAACATGAGATGTTGTCCTAAATTATTAATATAATCACACATCAGACGACTTATTTGATATTTATTTGATACTTATTTGATATTTATTAACACGTGATGTTGTCTGAACTCTGATCTCTATCAAGATATTGATGCATAGACTGCATCCATAATTCTAGAATCGTTGAAAAACTTTTGTGATTAGCTAATGCATCATGTTGTATGCAGGGAATCACATACAATTATCCCTCTACTATGTATAAATGAAGAGGTTGGTAGCGGAAGACGCGGGACAAAATGATCAAACTCTGATACCACGATAATGTTTGAGTGAATATAAAAGCTTAATTATATTTCATGAACTAATATACTATATATTACAATGGAATCGTAATATAAACTCCTATGATTCACTAAAATATATACATGAATCAAATATATACAAAATATAAGACGAAGATTATATATCAAAGTTGATTACATAATAATATCTACGATATATATCCTGAGACAACAAGAGATATGTGATATCTCTTATAAACCTTATCAGTAGATAGGGCTGCTTATAAGCTGAGCAGCTTGAGTTCAACTCGGTCAAAACTCGATTTGAACGCTTGATTAAATTAGCTCAAATCTCATATAACTTTACATTAAACATATTTATTTTCTATAAATTATATTTTTGAAAACAAAAGTTTCAGTCGACACTCATAAAACATAATCAAGCAATTAACTTAAAAAATGTGCGTAGATTTCAAGAGGGCAAAAAACAGTAAACGAACAGCTCTGTGATTGACTCGTTTTTTCATCAAAATCTAACGAGCACGAGCCGAGCACCCTAGGCCCTAAGATGTAATGTGTATAACCGTAACATCTTATTTACTGTAGCATAAGTAGGGATGATTATCGGGTCGAACCGAGTCCGAGCTTTGCTACATGTTTCTTTAAGTTTTTTCGAGTCGAACCGAGCTTGAAAATTATCGAACCGAACTTAATCGAGTCGAGCTTTGACCAAGCGTTGATCGAACCTTTAACGAACTGTTCACGGAAAAGTTATGCTAATTAATTATATTCTTGGTTTTATCGTCTTCTTGATTTCCTTCTTAAAGTTTTCTTCGTTTTGTTCATTTTTATGTAAAGAATTTGTTAACCTTCTCATATGTAATAATAGCAAGATATTTATTATTATGTATTTATGCATAATATATTATTTTTAAATATAAAATAATTAACGAGCTGTTCACCGAGCTTTCGAGCCGAACTCGCTCTAGTTCAGCTTGGTTCAATTAGCTTTCGAACCGAGGCTGAACTCCAACGAGCCGAGCTCGAACTGTTCGCGGAACGGGCCGAGCTCATTCTCACCTAACTGCATAACCCAATAAAAAAAAAGGAATACAGCAAAATTATAAGCCACTTTGTTTTAATATAAGCAGACACATCATGTTTCCTGTACATCACCATCTTTGCAACCAATAACTAATTATCCAAATAATTGAACTTGATCATTAATCAACCATATACAATCTCACATATCATAAAATAACCCAAACGACATATCACTTAACATATTGTTTTAGAGACAAAATATATTCCCACCCTAAAAAAGAGATATACATATTATTTGCTTCGAGAACAAAAAACAAAAAAAATCTTCGTTTGGAATAAAAAAATTCAATATAAAAGATTTGCCATTAATTCACATAAAAAAAACCAATAAAAAACATATAACAACATTACCAATAAATATTGAGATCGATAACAATAAATTCAATAATAGATTGCCATATTTCCCATTTCTGTAAAATAAAGATTAAAATTTCCATAAATAACGATTTTTTAAATTTTTTTCTTAAAAATTAACAATATTAAGAAGGAAGGCCTGGAAATGGGAAAAACACCGTGACTTTCACGCAATGGAACTTCATTAGGCCGCCATCGCTGAAGTCCCCGACCCAACAACTTCCGTTTAATTCCTTCATAAACAAATACTTTATTTTAAAAAAAAAGAAAAAGAAAAAGAAAAAAAAAGTGTCGTTATTGAAGAGCACCTCTTCATTATATAAAGTCATCACCTCTTATTGTCATTTCTTCATTCCACAATTTCACTTCATTCATTTCATTTTTTTGCTCTGTTTCTCTTTTTCCACAAACTATAAAATAACGTTGGATCAAGTATATTTGTGAACAAACAATTAACATCATCATTATATTAGAGTCGAGCTGAGTTTTGAAGTGGAGCAATAATATATATAATGGACGGTGCTGATATATCAAAGTTAGGCGGGAGCCTGAGGCGAACAGCTCGGTGTGGAGGAGCCAGAGGTCGGACGTGTTCTCGCAGTCGGCTAGAGAGGAGGACGACGAGGAGGCCTCTAAAATGGGCTGCCTCAGAAGAACTGCCACCTACGATAGGATCAGAAAAGGATACTGACTGCCTCCCATGGAGTGGGAAACGAGATCGATGTCGAGTCTCTCGGTTTTTCATGACAAGAAGATCTGTTCAGAGGCTGATCAATGTGTTACCGAGGAGGAATAAGAGAAGTTCCTGTTGAAACTCAAGAACAGAACTGAAAGTAAGGCAGGGGCCCGCTGATATTTTTCACTTTTGTGTCAGTCTTTCAAACACGATATTAAATGATCGTGTGGGTTGTTTGGTTTGTGATTCAGGGTTGGGATAGATATCCGACGATCGAGTGAAGATACGAGAATTTGAATTCGAGGCAGAATACTGTGGAAGCAGAGCATTGCCGTCATTGTTAATTTCTTGACAAATATTGTTGAAGGTTTCTTGAATACTTTGCCACATACTTCTAGCAGAAAGAAGCATCTAACTAATGTCCTCATGATGTAGTGGAATTAATTAAGCCTAATAGGTATTTTTTTTTTTAGTAATTAATTGGATTAAATACATACTCAGTAAATTATTTTAATTATTAATGAAAATTTTTATATGTGATACTTTATTTGCAGGATGACATTGTTATGTGGTCCTCCAAGTCTGGAAAACCTCTCTACTACTAGCTTTATCAGGAAGCTTGACAAAACACTCAGAGGTGGATACAAGTTTTCTTTTTTTGTTTTCAAACACGATTTGTACATATACAAGTCATATAAGTAACACATTTAGACAAATATATTTCTTAAAATGAATATAATTTAGTGAATCTTGACAATCACGACACAATCGGTGTAACAAATGTGAAATTTTGTCAAATTAATCATTTTGGCTTCTTATTTACATTCTAAGAACTATGTCGAATTCTATCCTTTAGTCTCCATGGTAGAATAGAAACCTCACGTCCCTCATGGACTTGTTCTAAGCATAATTTTGCATAGGCTTGTCGACTATAACAGATATTTCATATCTTTTTTTTAATCTCATATATTATATCGTAGTATATATTATGTAAATCATCTTTGAAATATGAATCAAAATATATACGAAATATAAATCGAAGATTATATACCAAAGGTGAATTACATCATAATATTAATATACGATATATATAGTGAGATAGCAAGAGATAATGTGATTACTCTCTTATACCGGTTGGCATCGTTAGTTATACTAATAAAAGATCATATTCAACATTCAACAATAGATTGTACTTCATACAAAAATTTCAATAATAATTGAATCTAGTTATAATATTGTATTATATTGATTTCAAAGAAAAGTCTTGGCTAACAAATTCAACTTGGGTAGTTCTAATATCATAAAATCATCGTAACAAACTACAACTACGGAATAATATTTAAATATAGAACATTTCACTCGATTTTCCACTATTTTTTCTGTAAAATCTTTTGTGGTAGTTGATTATGTCATTATAATAATATAATAAATAATTAATTTTATTGTTGAGTAACAGGTTCTGGAGAGTGACATATCAATGGACATGACATGAACGAGTTTGTGCCTCAAGAACAGCAGCCTACAATCAACCAACATGATGTACATATTGGGAGAATGACTGTGAGAGAAACTCTTGACTTATGCTGCCTAGCATTCAGGGTGTCGGAATACCGTTATGGTTAGTTATTTCTTTTCTATCACTTTGTGTTAATTATGTAAACTTAATTACGATATTATTTTGGAGGGTTTGATGGATGCTGATTTTCTTACACTTCCGTGTAATTTTGCAGAATATGTTAGCTGAGTTATCTAGGAGAAAAGGAAGCCAAACATTAGCCTGACCGCGACATTGATCTTTTCATGAAGGTATTGAAAACATGAAACAATCTGTATTTTCATGATAATAACGAATGATATCAATCATATTGGTAGAATTTAATTCTTAGACTTCACTCGTTGTTAGTGTACAGAGACTAGAGTCAACAACAGAATGATAACTGAACAGAACATTATGTTACGAATTTGTATTACTCGACTAACACCATGATTAGAGCACTAGATGTATTGTATAAGCCATTTTAACAATTGTTCTTCGTCGATTCATCCTACATGGCATAGCTTTCAAGAGCTAGTTGAAGGGAAGAAGGAAATGTCGTTACGGATGTTATACCTCACTAACAGTTGCTAGCTATAGACTTCTCCATTATTGTTAATTTAAAGTTCATTGTAATATTTCATATTATTTTGAGGCTCAAATATATACAACTTTGCAGTTTTGGGTACTAGGAAGTTGTGGCTAGATACTTAATATGGTTGGAGCACGAAATGATAAGGGTATTTAGAGGACAAAAGAAAGCGAGGGGTTTTACTATAGAGAGAAATAGCCTGGTTCGTCCTGCTAACCATTGTTTATGGATAATATCAACTGGTATATGGAAGTTTCAACAACATTCCATAATAGTACTCAATTCCACAATTCAGATCCATAACTTCATCATGGAACCTGCGGTCATTTCTCTCCAAGCAACTGATCCCCGAAAATTAACACTTTTCGATATATCATCTTCTGTCGGATGGCCTCTATTGTGTACCAGGTCTCCGTAATATTGTGGCATTGATCCTTTGATGTCCATGGGGTCAGTGTCCGACAGGAACAAATGGTCGTCGTATTAATGCCTTCGCTCATTTTCTTTTGCGAGGAGCATGAATATGAAGTAATAGATGATCATGAGTCCAAACTATGGTTCATTATTTTTTTCTTACGAGACTTGATAGTAAATGTTTGGTGGTAGTATGCATGATATTTTAGTTTCACATGGTATTGAGTGGAGTTGTTTATGTCTTTTATTTGTATGTGTCCACTCTATAGCAGAATGTAATGAGGCAACAATTATTCCTGAGAGTACATACTATGTGCGCAAATATGAGTACCGTGTTATATGTTGTTCTAGCATTGTTCACACTACCCATCAAAGATTGTGCAGAGATGCTATTTTCCACTTTTTCAAGTTGGGGAGAGCCATTTAGTATATACAATACATAGTGTCTCATTGACTTCATTTGTAGTGCAGAAGTATTAGAGTCTCGATGTCAAAAGCATTAACGGAGCAATATAGAGTATAAATAATCATTTCCTGTTTGTTTCTACTGCCAGTTCGTGCTTGATCATGCAAATAGAGCTTTTCACTTTGATTCTTACGACATCACTCATAATGGGTATTGTTCCTGGATGAATGGCAAGAATTATTTTCTGGCCAATATGCCTAATGTCTCATGTCTTTATGTGAGATCATTTATGGTTATTGGTTGTAGTGAAAAGATTGTCACGAGAAAATCCTTTGTTTTTACATCTTCAAGCTTTTCAGGGTTTTGCCTTTCATTTTGCATCCATAATTACAGCCAAGTAATTTTTGAGATAATAGGCACACATTAAACCTGTAAGCTCTATGGTACTATTTCTTAGAATGTCATAAATGTTATCCTTTGTTGATTTGCAAAGTGAAGTATAAACGCAACGATGTTCTCCATATCGTATATATGTTTGTTTTCATAATTGCAAATGGACCTTCGTGTCTGCTTTGAACTTCGACAACCAAATAAGGTCTTATTCTTTTAAGAATACCGTTTAGGTTTTGACACCCTCCGCATCTAGGATGCATGACATATTGTGTCTTCACACTCATCGGTGCTATGCATTAGCGCTTGATTGTTTCTCGTCAAGGTGTAGAATTGGATTTCAATCATATGTATGGTTTGCAGAAAATGTCCATGACATAGCTAAGCTTTCCGGTGTTTTTAAATAAGACACCCAGCGTATGCTGCTGTTGCTTCTGATATGGGCTTATTTTCTCTTTCCGAGTTGGGGAGCCGTATCTCTTTTTTCATCTAATATACATTCCTAATGTTGAATTGGTCGCTGTTTGACTTTCATCACATAAATTCATATTGAGTGAAATATCATACACCTCAATAAGTAAGGCAAGTGTATATATGATCACTAAATAGTAATATGCCACCATGGATTGTGGGCTAATGGTTGAGAGTGAGCTTTTTAACATTCTATTAGTCCTAGTAGCAGTGTTTCTCCTAATTCACATCATTTGCATTATCGTAGGTTACAACCGCTGTGTGCCACAGTCGTGACAATGTATGTGTATCAATAAGAGTAGT
>SNQN01000200.1:36405-69580 GCA_008642245.1 Bassia scoparia | reverse complement strand
AGTGTTATTCCTCGAAAGAGCTTGAACACCAATAACAAGAGGAAGCACATATCCAATGACTTGACTTCCTAACATGACAAGAGACATGTAAGGAAKAGAATCCGATGCATTTTTGGTATAATAGAGCTGGCTCAAGATGCAAGCAATAGCCATAGAAAGGGTCAAAATCTTGAGAATTCCCTCGAAGCCACTTCGAGAAAGAATATCTACTCTTTGCTGTCGATACAAAATTGGAAGAGTGAGAAGCTTGACGGGTTTGAAGTAGAGAGGGTCGTCTTCTGTCCTTTTACTAGATATAGAAATGCTGGCTGTTGGAGTCACTAGCCACTGAGCTGTGGTAGGAGGATATGAAATAACTGCTTCAATCAAACAATCGAAGCCACCTTCAAGGTCCATGCTATCAAATAACACCTTCCAYGAGGCCCTTACATCTCTRCAGCCAATCAAATACATCCTTCCAACATGTTGATCATAAATTCCCTCCAAAAATAGCGTAGAGAAATTACTATAAGTTTCTCCAGTGAGCCTCAGCTGAGTGGAAACATTCAAAAGCAGCTGCTTCTCTGTATATGAAGCCTTCGTGTGGTAGGGAATATCATTGCTACCCATGGAGTCATTTGAGAACCAGCCACGCCCAAACATGGGACCAAGAGATAGCACCTCCATTGCAATATTAGTTCTGGAAAGTTGAAAAGTGGGTATAGGATCAGGGACAGCTGATACATGAAGCGTGAGGTCTTCTGCAAGTAGTCTGAGACTGTCAAAATAATCATTTGAATCCTGAAGTTTAGGATACGTCAGCAATGATTTCTTAATGACAATTCCAAAACCAAAGGGCTCATATTTCTCCAATACAGCTCCCGCRGCRTTAATTTTTGAATAGTGATAGTATGGYAGTGCATATTTGTAGCTGTCATARATGTAATCCAGGCTCTGATATAGCATTTCAAGTGACAGTGGGAAGTAGGGAGGATTACTCTTCTCARTRCTTGATATGCTACCAAGTAGKATACTTCTTTGTTTGATTGAGAATGACAGAGGTATGTACACGCAAATTCGAGTATCACAATGATCACCTTGYGCACCCAMAACCCCAAGGCAACCAATCATGCAAAGTTGCCCACTAGAAGAATTCCACATCCCCTCAGCAACAAGTGTCATATTTCCCAATCCACTTCGTAGCTGTTCAATAAATTGATTGTTGGGAGCATCAAAGGCCCTAAACACAGCAGAAACTCTTGCCATGACACCATTCTCCTGTGTTTTTTCAGTTACACAGAGAATGTTGTGCACAATAATTCTGACATCCTTAAAACCCCCATCTGTTGCATTAATCTGTTTGTCTGATGCAAAAGGACCAAACTTGCTACAAAATTCATCTGTGCCATTGCACCGCCAATGAGGTGCAACTACAAAAGCTTCATCAGTCGACGCTTTTTTGAAAGCTGAACAAAAATCAATACCTTTGTAAACCTCAACATTTCCACTAATGGAGGTGTCTAATTTTGGATCCGAATTTGGAGCACACGCTTTTGCTATGATCTCATCAGGGCTAAACTCATAGTCATGAGTATTGACTTTCAGCAAAGATGTAATTTGAACTTTATCAAAGTACTTTAGGCTAGATTTTGAGTTCAAACTTCTCAACTCACCTTGAATGGCCCTATGCTTTAGACTAGCTTTCTTTGGAATATTAAGAACAAGCAAGATCTGTTCATCCTGCAGTAGAGTTGGCTGTTTATCACTAGGTTCCCAGGGTTCATTAGAATCAGGCTGACGGGAAGGTATCATCGTACTGCCCAACAAACACAACTTTCTTTCTCCACCATTCTTTTTCGATTCAGCATAAATCCCTTGGAGACTAATAAGCATTTGAGAATGCCCCCGCCACATAGCAAATTCCAGCATTCGTTTATGTGACATCGTGGCCAAAGGAAGATCAGAGGTAATCACCATGTAAAGATAGCCATTTACAGCTACAGTTTTTTTAGACCGATGAGAAGTGCTCACATCGGTCAATTTGAACGTAGCAAGCTTATACGGCAGCTTCAAATGAGAGGAATTGTATAGATCATAATCAAAAGCAGATGACATTGATGGTGGTCTATCATCAAATGGCATCAATGGTGCACCACCTCCTTCCTGCTCCCAATCACCATTACTAAAAACAAGCTCATCCTTAATTCTACTAATTACACTGTCATCAATCTTCAATTCAGAAGCAGAAGATATTACTGAAGAACAGGCTTTCTTAATTTCATCTAACCTATCATAATTAGGGGTTYCCAAAGCTTCATTTTGTGTTTCAGATACTTCTTCATCCCCATATTCCACAAAATCACAATTTGTGAGACCAAACAACAAAAACACTAACAAAAACACATGTAAAGTCCAAAATGGCAAAACCCTCATCATCAACYGATGTACTTGATACAAMCAAWGGAATCCCAATTCAGAACATGTAATTAATTACTAATCTTGCAAAACCCAGCTGCTAAATTTGAAAATTTTAGCCTAATTTCTAACTTTCTCTCACCAACAATAATCACAAGGGTTTTGTCAGAAACCCACAATGAAAGATCTTGATATCAAGCAACAAAAGTTTCTAATTCAGCTAATCAGCTATGATCCCAGCACAAAAATGAAATCTTGTTGATCAAAAAGTGTATAAATCGGATCAAATGCGGTGAAATCAAACATAGAACAAGGTGGGTAAGTAACAAATGGTTTAAAAAAAAAAGGGTGTATAATTCGAACAAAACTGACCTTTTCTACAGCATATATGAAGCACAAATCAAGGGCTCATTTGGGTTCTGCTTCAATGATTTCTATTCATGAAACTAAATTAAGAGATTAAAGTGAGGATTTTTAATGAGTAGGAGCTTAGCTTAGGTGGGTAGGAAGAATGTTGGAGAAGAGTAGAGAGAGAAAATCCGGGAGAGTGGCGTTGAAGCAAACTAAGTGATGGATTGACTTGATGTCTTGATTTCAACTACTTTGGCCTGGGATGAACTGGGAAGTTTGTTTGGGACAAATTTTATTGTATGTAAAGTTCGTTGACATGGGTTGACTCCATCAAACGCGGTTAAGAGTTTGTTTACATTAGCTTATTTTCAGTTCAATTCAGTTTTCCATTCAGTTCAGTTCAGTTGATTTCAATTAATGTAAACGGATCCTAATTCGTATAACAAATATTACAACAAATATAGTTTTGATTTACACTATTTTTCGTATGGAAAAAAAATTATCAATTCGTTAAAATTTAAGTTGTTTGATTAGTTATACAAGAACAAGAATAGTGAAGAAATGGATGGGAGGAAGTATGAGAGCTTTGTTATTGATATTTATAGTATAAAATTTTACACAAATGTCGACTATGTACACACTATTTTACAACTGTTTTGTACTAGGGTAGTAATAATTATTCACCTAAGTACTCTGTAATTATCTTAGTAACTTTAGTAATTAGACTAATTACTCTAGTAATTTTTTCACAATTTTCATGCACAAATTAGGCTAATTCACTCCGCTTGAGGAAAAATCCTTACCTCAATATACTAGGTGAATTTAATTTTGTACTAGACTTACAATTTTTATCCATATTTTGGACTAATAGTAGCGTTAAACAATATGCTCCATACTAGTGATACAATCAATTATTCTATTGTTTTTTCAATAGATTTGTCGGGGTTTTTCAAGCTTTAAATTAGTGAAGAAGAGTTTTTATACCGTACAGTGTATTAAAAGTTAGACAAAAAGTTAATGAGCGAGCGTTCGATAATATAACTAAAAAATGAAATATTAAATGAGTTTAAATTGAATCGATTGACGTATGATTTTGACATACATTGCAAGATTTATAATTTTTTAAAAATATATTTAGAGTTTATTTAGTGCTTCAAGGCGCCCGTTAACAAGTTCATAATAGATTATCACTTTTTATAAATAAAGCACAACATTTACCCATAATGAAATTGATAGCAAGAAGCTAATTAAGGTTGACACTTTCATTATATTAATAACATATTAACATAATAACATGACGGATGCCAACAAGGCAACAAGTATGTCTAACTTACTAAATATGAAGGATATGCTTTTGTGTGAGTGTTGGTGTTATATCGATAAYAAATATGATCTGAATAGGTTTACTACATGGAGTGTTAATATTTTACAATTTATATATTGTACGGAGTATGCATGTAACATGCAAGAGGGGGTTTGTAAAGTAAATAATACTCTCTTCGTTCCTTTTTCTTTGCATCATGACCCACTTTTATGAGAGAATTTAATAATTAAATGATGCAAAGATAAGGGGATGGAGGGAGTACTTATTTGATGAAATTCCGATGTTTAAGGTCAAGCCGTCAGGGTTGTTTCATTCATTCGAGTACATATTGTATTAAAAAAACGCCTATCAAGAAGGTCATTAGAATTAGAATGAGTAAAATAAACTGGATTATTTGGAGTTAGTTGCACTTAAAATTTTATAATAAGCATTACTTTCAAGATTAAGGAAGGGAGAAGCTAGCTACTTTATGAGTGAATACTGAAGTGGAGATGATGTCTCATTTGTTGGCTTACTTTTAGTCCTTCAAAGTGGTTAAATTTTTCATGTATCAAACCTATGTTACCCTCTTGATTTCGATAACCAACAAAATCTCATGTAGGCCTCGGTAGGGTGTATGCATGTTCTATGTGTAACTGTGTACACCATATTCATTCTCTCAAAGCGATCTTTCACCAACATCAAGCTTGAAACTGATGCTGAACAGGCCATCTCTCGCATTGACAGTGCTAGGGAGGAAAGACACAACCAGCTTGGACCGATCATTCATGACATCCTTCTCCTTCTCAATCGTGATTGGACTGTGGAGTTAACCCACACAAAACGAGCTGGAAACAAGGTGGCTCACCATCTGGCCAAACATTGTGCAAAATGCATGAATCTTTCAAGCTGCACTACACTCCCCCTCCGAGTTGCTTGGTCCTTTATGAGCCTGAAAAGTCACTGTCCCGATGGAGGAATAATGCTCCAAGGCACTCTCTTCATGCACTTAACCTAGTTGATCTCAGTTCCATGACTGCTTTTGCTAATCCTAATCTATGTATCTACTTCTGTTGGACTATCAGTGTTTGCCATTGGGCACAACATGTTGTGCACCTTTTTTGGAACCCTTTGGAGCATGTTCCTTGCTGCCATTCCAACCATTTTTTTGTCTGTATAGGGTTTGAATGCCTTTAAGATACTGTCCAATGTTTGCATCTTTGTGCATTTATATAAATAAATAATCCCTGTTATGTGTTGAAAAAAAAGCGAGTGACACAAAACTACAAAAGAGGTAGATGTGATCAAAGTGCGTGCGATCAGGTATATATGAGCCGGATTTAGGATGAAATAGGTTTCTATGTGTGTTGGCCGGGTCGGGTTGAGCTTAGGTGTTCGCCAAAAAACCTTGTCCAAACCTACAAAAAATAGTGCGGATCAATTTTGTAGGTTGTCCAAAAAAACTAACTAAACGCACCAAATTTCTCTTATCAAAATCCGCCCAAATGTTTTAAAAATGCGGGCTTGATGATGAGGTGTGGAACCAACTAAACAGCAGCCCGACGTTATCCTTGGCCCATATAGGCATAGTTGCCTAGGCAAAGGCCCATAGACTTGACACGTGGGTCGCCCCGACATGGCTTATGCCCACCTTTATCCAAGACCACCAATATAATAATAGGAGGGTCTTATGTAATACTACATAAATTGGAGAAAAATGAGTTCATAAGACGACTTCCCTCAAGTGAATTTTGTGTGACTTATGTTTGTTGGGATTATATCAAGTAGTTTTATGTGCACGCGATGCATGCATAAACCCGTGAAAATTACATTTCATGAAAAATGATTTTATAGTATATATTAAATTAAAATGCTTATAGTTAATTAACAATAGAATTTATTTGAATTGTAATTATTTTGAAAATAAATCTGACTTGAAATTAAGAATAGTATTTCGTATCATATATGTTTTCTATTTAATTTGGAATAATTTTCATTTTTCACTAATTAACTTACATAATAAATACATAATTCATAAATTTTTAAAATTCATTAAGTGCATAAAGACATTTAAGAGGGGGACACCATCTTCCTCCCTCCTCCCTCCTCCATCCTCCATCCTCCATCCTCCATCCTCCCCTTATATAATAGAGATAAAATACGAATAAGATTGTCTATTAAATGTAATTTGTTGACTGATATCTAATTGTTTAATCTAAGTCAAGACGTTCTATTTATGTATATATCCTTCTAATACTTACTACGAGTAATTACTTCTTACCAAAAAAAAACCTTACTAATTACTATGGAGTATAACTATACTATCCAAGTATCCATGCATATAATTCATATACCAATCCACAAGCAGTTTCAATTTCTTTCATTTATGTGTTGATGTTGATATCTTCCAGTTCCACTTATGACTTCATAAGAAATTAAGAATGCTTGTGGAGTTGGGGCACTTTTGGGTAATGGTTAGAAGTTTTTCTTTACTTTTTTTTTTTTTTAGGCATGGAGTGAATAGTTAGTTAAAGGTTTTTATTTCCTTCAAGAATAGTTAGAAGTTGGAACTACTCGAAATTGTTAAGAGTTAGTTTAGCTCAAAGTTTTTTAAGACTCGGGATGACTTTTTTTTWWAAAAAAAAAAAAATAAACCTGCCCCATTGAGAATTATGTCATTAAAATGTTGTTAAGTGCCAACAAACCTAACTAGTTTTAAAAATGCACGTATAATATGTATTCGTTACCCTATTTTATTTGTTTACGTTTTCAATTTTCAAAAATAAATATCAAACGCATCATAAGTTAAATAACTGTACACAAACTTTGAATCTGACGACTGAATCATTGTCTAAAACCTCATTGGAACATACATTAAGTAAAGTACTAAACACGTTGTTTGGAGATTAACGTTACAATTTATAACTTAAACACACATCCTAAAATAATTATTATGTTTTGTAAAAAGCATAATCATTTGAAAAACTTTTCTCCCTTTTTATCAAACTTTTGAAAATAAATAGTGCCAATAAATACAAATCCAGGCAATGAATAAGGTCATACCACTCTTAGCTCTTCCACCCCACAACACATAAAGAAGAATCAATAATACCATGCAATAAGGTGAGTAAATATATAAACCAAAAATTAAGACTAATAATTCCAATATTAAATGCAAAAATAATGGGGTCACCAAATCTAGCCGTTACATTGTGATAAGTTCACGTTACACCCCACCAACAACTTTTTAAAAATAGTGACTAAATTTCCAATTTGACCGTTACTTTCTCTTTCCTCTAAACTTAACCTGCAGCACAACAAAACTGCTAGTTTACTCACAACTCTTGTTCACTTCAGTTCTGCTCTTCTCAAATCTCCCACCCTTCTCTCTCAATCCTTTCGATTCGGCTAAAATGGCGGTCGCCTACGCTTTCGACAAAGTGGACATGGCAGTGGATCAGAAGCTTGGGTACCCTAGAGCTTATGCCAAGCTTTGTAAAGATACAAGTTTGAGTCCTTATTGTCATGGACCTCCTTTCACCTTCACTCCTTATACTTTGCATCCTCAAGAGGTAATTTCGATTTTTGTAAGCAATTTTTTCGTTTTTTTATTAAATTAGGGTTTGAAACTTTGAATATTTTGTTAATTATTGATTAAGGGGTGTTTTTATGTGCTGAATTGATCAATTGAATTAAAATTAGAGTTATATATGAATCTATGATGAAACTTTTCTCTTAATTTGATCTGTTCATTCATTAAATAATTAATTAATTGAGTTTGATCAATCATGGGATTTTTTTTTTTTTGGTTGAATTGCTATGGGTCATGCTTTGAATGTGGCATACAATGATTTGATTTGWTTTGTTTTTCTTGGTGAATTGTGAAATTTCTGTTCTTTTCTGCTTTAACAATATTGATTTAATGAAACTATTGCGAAATAATTTATTTATTTTCCTGAATTGGGTCAATTCAATTGAAAACCCTAAATCATCATCATTTCTCTGAAGCAACTATTCAATATATTGACATGCTTCACAATCAATTTAATTACACCTTCTTAACATTACTGAATTGATAAAATGTAAAGTTCAACTATTTTTGCACCTTAAGAATTGGTGATTTCATTCACTCTCAATTGTGTTTTAATGGCATTGAATTTTAATGGCTAACTGTTGGATGTTGAATTTTGACTAAATAATGTGTATTAAGTAGGCTTCAAGGGCAGAAGAATTAGATGAATTATTTCCTACAATTGACCCAAAAGCAAAGCCAACTGCCAACTCCAGAATTTATGTTAGTATAATATGGAAGCAGCTCAACCACCTTGGGTAATTTCCTTGTATCTTTAATTTTCACTCGTTTTTCGTCTAATTTTCACCTGTTTTTCGACTGATTATGTTGATTCTTGGTAATTTTGGCTAATAGAAATGCTGGTTTTGACCCGGCAATGTTTCGAGTCGATCCATATGGCAATGTCYTATACCTTCATGCTGATGCAGCCTCACCCCTGGCTTGGGATATTGATCACTGGTTCCCGTGTTCAAGTACGAAACMTTTCTAGTTCTCTAAGGTTTACTTACCCTCCTAMTGAAGGAACTATGACTATAAATGATTAAATGACATATGTTGTGTTGAAAAATGTAGGAGGAGGATTGACTGTTCCGAGCAATTTAAGGATACTTCAGTGGCAAGTGTGCAAGAGGAAGCATAACCAGCTTGAATTTTTAGTCCCTTGGTGGGATTTGCAATTGGGTATCTCTATTAATCAGTTCATATCCATGTTTGCTGCCTCGAACTCTGATTTCAGGTGATTATATGAATTCCCAAACAGGAAATGATATTTGCTATTATAAGAATTTGCCTGACATGATCTTAGACATCACCTGTTTTTTTGTTCTCAAGTGTCATTTTTTAGTATTTAAGGCCTGAGTCAATAATGTTTCACCATATGTTTGTTAAACCGAAAATCGGCTTACAATGTCAATATATATTCATGTTATCTCTGGAAGTACTTAATACAAGTTTGTTCTGGTCAAATTATGTCATGATGAAATACAATGTCGAAAATACAGTGAAGAAGAAATTATGTGAAGGAAAGGGGTGAGTTTAGGTGTGAAACTGTTGGTTTAAACTCTGAGATTMGAAGATTATAATGTTGTTTATGTGTCATGATTAATTTTTGGTAATCTTTATGGCAGGCATAGGGCATTTAGATTGCTGTTTGCAGCAGGTGAAAATGAAGAACTGAATTATCTGCAAAATGTWGACTCCCATAATTTCCCCCAGCCTTTCATGGAGTCAAAAGAGCGACTAGGCCTCGCACCAGCTGCTGTTATTCAAGCTCGAAAAGATTTTGGTGATGCAACTTCTTCAACTTTGAGGTCACTGGATATCAATAGACAACAACCGAAGCCTACAACGCCTATGATAGGTAAAATCTTGGTACAAAAATCAACTATTTGAGTTTCGTTTTATTCACTGATATACTCCTTGTCAGACGTCAGTGTCGGATTATACGAGTTTCATTTTATTCACTGATATATTTTCCTACCGTTTGTGATAGCTTCTTCGAGGAAATTCAGGAAAACTGTGTCAAAAGAAAATGAGATGCCTGACATGGTATCCAACCCGTATCAGGCCTTAGTTATGGCAAGAGATTCCTTGAAACAGAGAGAAGAAACTAGTAAGATSAAGTCAGAAATTCAAAGGCTGGATGATGAAGAGAATGAATTGAAGCTAAAGAATGARGAAGAGAAGCTAACAATCCAAGAACTCGAATTAGCATTGATGAAACGTAAAAGACGTGTTGAAAAATGTCGCAGGGTAGCCGAGGCTCAGTCTTCTTACAAATCAATGCTGGAGAAAATGATCAGAAGTGCTATGCACCAGTAAGACCTTGCACATTGTATTAAATCAGCATTCAAAATCATAGTTCATGGCAACTTATCGCTCACTATATTCTATTTGTTTTTATTTTCCAGGAGTGTAGTTTACAAAGAACAGGTCAGACTAAATCAGGCTGCAACAAACACTCTAATGGCAAGACTTGAAGCGCAAATGTCATTATGCAACTCAGCTGAGAAACAGCTTGCAGAAAAGTTCAGACTTAGGGATGATCTCGAGAAACAAATGAGGCCTGAGTGGGAACAGGCAAGAAAGAGATCAAGGACAGAAGAGGATGATGTTGTTGCTGAAGAGAAAGAAGATCGAACAATGATTTACTTGCCAAGGTTAAAGAATAAAACACCATTGCACAAGGAACTAAGGAAGTTCTTAGAAGAAGAACACAAGTTATCAGAAGGAGCCCTTTCCCTAATTGATGAAAATAGTGGAGAAGAAGAAATAGAAGAGATACGAAGAATTACCACAGGCCATGAGATAGAAGAGGAAGTAAGGGATAATTTGCAGGAAGTTGATGTGAAATTTCCATTTGATCGAGAAGCAGAAATAGTCGAGGAAGATGATGAGGAATCTAGGAAGGAGAAAGGGAAAGGAAATGTGGAGAAATGGTTGCACTTGCTGCTTGAAAATTCAGGTGGGGGTGATAGTGTGGATTCTAGCCCTCCTAAAACAACTCAAGAACCTGAGATTAGTAGTACTGATGAAATCATTAGAAAGCTTCCGAAAACTACTCAAGAACCTGAGATTAGCAGTACTGATGAAATCATTAGAAAGCTTAACGAAAAGTTCCCACAAAAGGAGATCAGAGTCCTGAAATTCCCAGTTTCTGACGGAAAGACAAAAAATGAAGACACTGTAGAAGTTGAAGCCAGGAGGCAGAGATCAATGAGCACTCCTAGGAGATCCTTTTCACATGAGCAAAGCCGCCATGAAAAGAAGATAGATGAAAATGTAGCAACAGAAGCTAGAAAACAAAGGTCAATGAGCACTCCAAGAAGATCCATTGTTAGTGAGACGCACAATACCAGTGAAGGGATTGAAGCAAAAAAGAATGTTGCAGCAAGGAGATCCATTTCATGTGACACCGATATTGCAAGTAAAGGAAGTGAAGGAAAGAAGAGTTTGGAAGGAGGGAAAGAAAGACGGATTACTAGGACTGAGAGTGCGCGGTTCTTAAGGTCAATCCCATCATCTCCATCAAAGATACTTAATATGAGAAAGGGTGTTGATTGCATAAGGAAGAAGCCGCTTGTTATTGGTGATGATGAAGATGTTCATTATGCAAATGAGAATCATCCAGCTGGTAACAACTTTTTCAAATCTTCCATCAGATCCATCAAGAAGGCTGTGAATTTCTAAGGTGTAAATTTTTGCACTGCTGTATTCTTTTTGTTCTGTGTTATGTGTAGTTTTCAAATTACTATTCTTTTGTTTGTTACAATTCATTTGAAGCTGAAAATGTGTGTATTTTTTCTTAGTCAGTGTTTTTAAGACTGATATATAAAATAACAGCTTGTTGTTAATAAGATATACGGAGTACTACATCGAGTTTGTTTGTGTATTGTTTATGTTTAACATACATGTTCCTCCTGCTATTCAGACAACAGATTCAGTGATATGTTCATACAAAATGGCAAGAAAGAATCTGAATTTTATTGATCATTGATAATATCATATAAAAGTTTTAAAAGATACACATATATTATTAGAATCAAAGAAACATGAATTAATCAAGAATTCAAGATAAAGACTTCCTCCATCTATGTGAAGCCTTGCCCTTGGTAAGTGGGGTATGCCTTCCAAACCCGACTTCCTCAAAGTCTCTCTTCCCTGCATCATTAACACTAGTTGAGCTGGACATTAATACGAATCGCTTCCATCTGAAGAATCCCTTCTTCTTCTCAACCATTTTCTCCATCTGATTCTGCAAGATACTTATCTGGCTCTGAAGCCTTACGACGTCTTCCTTCAACCTCTTGATCTCTATCTGATGAGCTGAAACCTCTCGCTTTGAGTGACACCGAGAATCAACTCCAGTGGAGTTTGGGCTTCTTGACATGTATAATGGTCCACTCCAGTCCAGTTGTCTGGTGATCTTATTCTGTTCTGACAGCAGGACCTGCACTACTGCTCGTACAGGCAATCGCTCATTCTGTGATGCATGTAGGCATGCTTCTGGTGAGAGTTTTCGACTGTCAATTAATCTGCATAGGAGCTTCCTTTCTTGCTTTGTCAACCCAGAATGTGCCTGCCCATGCACATATGTAAATAAAAAAATCAGATAAATTTAACCACCAAAACTGCTGTAAACTTATATACAGCTAATGAAAAGGTCTTGATACTCTTATGTATCCTCAATCCCTCAAAACTCCCAACCATTTCAGGTATGTAAGAGGGTCGTTTTGACGCGTGGTACAACCGTTGTTTAGAATTTTTGGTTTTAGGCATTGCCAAAATTTGGCATCCTCAAGACTTTTCCTTGTAGAAAGGGGCTGCATAATTTTTGGCTCGATCTTCTCCACAGTAGTGTCCTGGCATATACCCACTTGTAGGGTAACCTCTAATGCTACTTCTTATGACAACATGTTCCATTATACTCCACATAAATCAATCACTGATTCAAATCTGTCACTATGTATCACTATCATTCCATTAACAGACAGCAAACAAGCCTAATTATGCAGGTGATGACTGTCATTTCGTACATAATTATCAAATAATTAAGTACTCTGTCTCATTATGCAGCTGATCTAATCATGTTATGTATGMATTGCTTTAACTGTCTATTACTTTGTACTCCCTYCGTTCTTTAATCAAAATCAATAATGGGGAAGTGGTAAGAACATCATGGAGCGTCAAAATGAGAAAMGTGGTATGAACATTATGGAACGGGGGAGTATATCAAAGACTATATCTAATGCAACAAGCCAAACAGTACAGTAGAACAGWAGTGTTTCCAAGTAATTAACTAATTAAGCACTCTGCAAGTAAATTTGAGTCAGTTGATGCAAGTGACATGAAATATATACCTTGAGATARGTATCAACAGCGCGGTAGAGACCATCATCAATGGAGCGAGCATGGGGAGGGAGGGCACCGGCAAGCTGAATGAAGTCCCCTAATTTCAGATTAGAGTCTGTGGCAACCTCAGCCAAGTAACAATCCACTAGCTTCGCGACCTTAATCAAYGCGGTGCCACTCCTAATACCTTCATCTAACCCRTTAAATCTCTTGGCTAACCTCAATACAAGCTCCACATCAAGCAATGTACCACAAGTGTGGCTAAAAGAAGGTATCATGAGCTCCTTCAAYGAGGCTTGGTCTAATTGCCATGCTACCCTCTTCTCTAGCTCTTCTCTATACGTGACCTCAACCCCTACCATGTTGGCTACCCTCAGTAGCCTCAGTAGGAAGTTGCATGGGACCGTGTCGGACTCAGGGGGGAGGATCCCTACTAGTGTCTCTACAAAGAATTTCTTCTTCCTCCATGCGGATGTCACGGTCTCAGGGGAGGCCGGTGGATTATCCCCGGCCCCCTCTAGGGACGTGACATCCCTACTCTCGGATAGCTCCGGGACCCACTTAGACGCGTAGTGAGCAATGATAGAGCCAACAAGGTCAGGTCGAACCCCCTTGGACTTAATGCCGGAAAGGGTCTTGACAAAGTAGTCCATGTCTAGGAAGCAAGCTTCATCGAGCCATTGTGCATGCTCGTCCGCCAACTGCGGTGGCTTGCCTCCAGAGGACTTAGACAAGGGGACCCTATTCATTGTAATGGAGTATACAATGCTTGTAATGCATATGCTACTAGAAGAAGAAAAAAAAAATTTGATGAGGGGACACAATGTAGCACAATGTGGTTACAAAGTTTTATAAGGACCAATGGAAAATGACGATTCTACCCCTCGAAAAGTGTCCATTACAAGGAAGTTCCACATGGGCATTTTGGGATTGTCGGTTTGTAAGGAAGATGGGTGATGAAGAAGAGCCCTGAGGAGGATAAGGAAAAAGAGACAGAAGAGAGAACTGCAAAGATGCCTCCCCTGCTTAGTAGTCCCTTTCCGTACATGAGCTTTTAGCTAATGAGTTAGTTATTGTTCCACAATATGCATTCATTGTTTTTTATACTCTTATACTACATGAAGAATATGCATTCAATGCTATTGTCTTATCTTACACTACTACTAGTTTTTATGTGCACGCGATGCGTGCTTAGACATGTGAAACTTGTATTTCATTATAAACGATTATAATTGTATGTATCATATTACAATGTTTATATACCTAATAATTAGCAACAATACAATAATTAGTCTTAAATGTAATTATTTTGTAAGTAAATATGATTTGAAATTCAAAATAATTAGATATATGCTTCAATTCAATTTGGGATAATATTTATTCATTTAATTTTTCATTATTTAAGTCGCAAAATTCATGCAATTTTCATTTTTAGTTAAATAATAAGCAAAGGGTAGTTTAGGCATATCAATTCATATATTTTTTAAAAATCATTAAGGGTATAATGGTCTTTTAAGAGGGGGGACACCATCTTCCTCCCAACTTCCCTTATATAATAGAGATCAAGTTTATATATAGTAATAATTCTAGCTTACCAAGTTAAAAAAATAAAATAATAAAAAAAATAAGGCCCATGTACTAGCCACTAAGGTCGGGAAAGACGTCTTCTAATGTGTTTCTTGCTTGTCTCTTCTACCAAAAAAAAAATATATCTTGTTATTAAAATTTAATTTAATTTGTATCACCCATTTTTAAGGTTATCAAACCTCACTAAAGTCACCTTAGAGGTAGAGATTTCTTCTTATCGTTTCCCTGTCGCTCTAATGATCAGGGTCTTGCTCACAAAGTTGGATCGCTTAAGAAGGGTTTTTTTTCAAACATTATATGAACATTGTTACATTTACGCTTTGATAACTAACTAGACCGTACCCCCTACAAATAAAATTAATACTAATATTGAGTCGGTGTTCATTGTTCAATGCAATATTAATTACTCGTAGATATATATGATGATGGGTAATTTACCCGGTTGGATAGTTAAGTATTTGTACCTATATAGTAGTAGTGTTTGGCTACCTCATCAAATTGACATCTTTCTCTCTCACCCATAASGGGCCATAACTATGTGGGAAGAAAGGCATTGCACAAAAGATAATGTGAATGATGTTTTTGCATAGAATTCCAACCCTTTGATAATGAGATGTAGTGGGGACTAAGGATGATTTGCATGGTGCCAAAATTTTCATGTTGTATTTATCATGGATTCACGTGAACCATTCTGTAGTTTAACATTTATTTACTTTGTTTATTTTCATTGGGATTGATAATTAGGGTTCATCATATTTGTTACCACATGTTCTTATTTAATTTGTTTAGGTTTTTTGTTAGTAAATGTTGTGTTAGAAGTTAGAACCAAAAACATGAATCTTCGATGACAAATCTTAGAAGGAAGGGCCCAAATTGKTACAGCATAGCATGCATGTATATACGATGCATGAGTTTATTAATTTGTATTTATCAATGCAACATATGAAATTCATCGCATAGAAATATGGTATGTGGCTCTTATTGGTAAAATTCAACGGTAGTACAAATCAAATTCATCTCTCAAAACAATTGAGTAAAATAGTAAATGGCAGTACAATAATTGACATATCAAATAGGCGAGAATATATCAAATAGGCGAGAATAGTCTAAACTTGTAAAATTGAAGAATTCGGCACCAAATGGTACGGTAGGTACTAGGTAGTTTCCTAACTCGATCTTTAAGGGTTCGTAAAATAAAATTAAAGTTACACTAGAACCAGTAAATYTGTCTTTCTCGAGAGTTTACATGATGAAAAGGGATGAAACCTCAATAAAAATAAATTTTAAAAAATTACCATGAGAAGAAAACAAACTTTAAATGGAATTGATAAAAGAATAATAAAACACTCTCTGCTTAAAAAATATTATTGTTAATTTGTCTTTCTCTGCTTAATTGAAGTTGTTGTGTTAATCTTAAGGGTGGCAGAAGCTGACATGACACGAAAAACCCGACTTGAAAAAAGTGAGTTAGGTTCGAATTTTCTGACACGAAAACAAAAATGGATCAACACGAACATGACCTGAAAAAATGGGTTAGGTTCAGGTTGAAATTTTTGATACGAAATGACACGAAAAATAAAAATCAAAAATTTTGATAATTTGAAATAGCCTAATGAGTTAAGACTATGGTGGTTTGTAAACTTGTAGTACTTTATTATTTATTATGGTATGTACTTAACTAATTTGTATTATACTCCGTAAGTGTTACAAATGATCAAATGGTAGCTTACAAAATTCAAATCACAATATGTGTTTTGGGTTCTTATTCGGGTTGAGCAAAAAAACATGTCATAATCGGGTTCAACGTACCTGCTTTTTGCAATTATTTTCCTAAGCCAAAAAATATGTCAAAATGGGTCATCAGGTCAGGCCAAAAAAAAATCAGGTTACTTGCTAATACAATAAAAGTCACTCGACCCGTTATTAACGGGTTTGGGTTGAGAGTCTTGACCCGTTTAGGTAAACGGGTTGGCACGACACGACACGTTTGTTAAATGGGTTAGGGTTGGAAAGTTCAACCTGTTTAAGTAAACACATTGACACGAAACGATACGATTGCACCGAATTATATACATTAGTATGTAAAAAAAACGATGTGACAAGCTAACTCGATACGAAAATCGATTCGTTATTAGCGGGTTTGGGTCGAGTGTGTCAATTGGTTTACCTCCAACCTGTTAAAGTAAACGGGTTGACACGACACGGCGTGTTTATTAAACGGATCGGGTTAGAGTTGGAAGAATTTAACCCGTTTGTTTAAGTGACACGACACGTTTAACACCTATAGTCCTATAAGGATGATTGTCTAATTATTTATGATGCGCTGGCAAGTGGTGACTGGTGAAGTGGTGAGTGTTAAACATGGAGTCCCCGTGAAGAAACAATCAAGTCCCGTGAAGATATGGGGGATATGGGTGCTTTCGATACTTTACTTATTGGACTAGCACAAGTTACACAACCCATCAGCTAGGATACTTACACAATACACATACAGGTGTCACTATATATGCAACCTGAGGTCTTCTCGCGAAGTTGCTCATTCAATATTTTAGCCCTATCGTAATCTAATTTTTTTTGAAAAAATTGTTGATTTTATTTTCAGTTCTTTACATAAATTTTTCCGAGTTTATAAAATTGTTGATTCTTTTATAAAATTATCGAGTTTCGAGTTGATTCGAGCAAGCACGAGTCAACTCAAATCGAGATCAAATTGCTCGCAAACAACTCAGCTCAATAAGCACCCCTACTTTCCCATATACGATCATATCGCTGATGTATTTCATATGCAGGCTCAACTGGCTTGGGTCTTGTAAGACCAGAGTCTAAAGTTTGGGCCCAATGTTTCAAATCATAACTGTCATCATACTTACTAATAATGCAATACTGTCATCATACTTGCTCCTCACTGTCATCATGCAATACTGTCATCTTTAGGGTAAAGAATGATGTCCTACAAAATTTAATCATGAACAAATGATTTCTCACATTTAATAAAAGCTAAAGCAGACATTCAACTTCCATCTTTAAGGGACAAAACAGTGAGATACGGAGTACTCCGTATATTGTGATAATCATCAAACATAACAAAATCTTCTGCGCTGCAGCAAAAGGACAGCATTTGACAACTTCAAGTCTTTAACAAATCTACTCAATCTATCTACTGTAACTACCTATTACAAGCAATTCAACTTTCCTTTGAGGAACTCTCGGCATCACGAGCTCGTGTAGATTATTTTTAAATCCAGTTCGAATTCTACGACCAAATGAATTCTTGAATCTTTCTTTCTTGTGTTTGAAATCTTAAGCTAACAATAATAGTTCAACTATCTTTACTGGGATTTGAAGCTCTCGGGTGAACTGCTTGGCAAGTCACCAACTGTTGGATTCAAATCAGACCCGGTGCTTAGGGAGCCATTTTCGCTGTTGTTATCGGCCACAATTGGGATCTTTACAGCAGCTCTCTCCATCTCCTTTTCAAGATCCTCCTCCCTGCGCAACTCAGTGAACTGTTTGTCTAAAGAACGTGCTGCCCCTAGCCAAGCGGTAACAATCAACAAGAGAATTCCTCCGAGATAAGGAGTTGAATTGGCTAGTGATCCAAAGGTTAAGATCATGAACTGCTGGATTAGAGCACCTCCGGATTTTCCAAGTGGGTTGCAAACAACATCRATAGCTGCCTTCCCCTTGAGCTGCAGATTGCAATGAATGTTAATACAGAAAAGTGTGGGGTCAAACATCTAGCAAATACGAAGAACTAGATCTTTCAAGTGTTAGCTRGTAAATAAAATCCCTCGGTTTATATTTGAACAGAAAAGAAAGAGTGAAAAATAGTAGACCGGACTGATGGAAGATCCCAGACAAAATGGAAAATATAAACTAGTTATAGGGACAGTACGTCGAATTAGACCATTTGCTCCAAATGAACCCACATAATCGATATTCTTCGACTGTTAGTCGTCCATGTTCAGGAATATAAGGATACAGTTTCARTTGTTAAAGASTTTATGTTTKATCTTCAGAACTTGAAGTATTGAAGCAAAAAAGGGGTRTAAGAGGCTATAAAAGTTCAGCAACACAAACCTTTGTGTCCTCGTCCAATGGAATGTAAGCCATTTCTTTGCAAGGATCAAACAAACTGTACTTTGCACTCTTGCTGAAAATATTTTGGAGGGCACCTACATATACTGCTGCTAGAAGAGGAGTCAATCCAAATGTTCCAAGTAATGGTCCAAAAGGATCGCCAAACAAAATCAATGAGAAGAAACCAACTCCTGTAACGAGAAGAACTGTAGGTGTAATAGCAGCTGCAACTCCCCAACCAAACTTGTCAAATATGAACTGGCTGGCAAGCATCATTGCAAAGGTCATTATTCCAGTTGCCGTTGAAAAATCACCCATGAAAGAAGAATATTCATTTGGGCTTGGGAACTGCATCATTCAAAATTAATGGATTAGCAATCAATTACTTAAGCATACCAAAATCAGGATCAAAGATATCAACATTGCCAACTGTAAATGAATCCTTACCTGAGCTTTAAGCTTTGACTTCCATGTAACCTCAACAAGGTTGATACTGATACCATAGGCAACAACAACGGTAGCAAGATCCCTAATGTATTTTTGAGACACTAAGAACTTTAAGCTCTCCATTGTTCCCATTTTGACCTTCTCCTGCAAAATTATAGCATGACATTTCATATTAGAATCAATAGTCTTTTTCCATCCTAACCTAATAAACCAAGTATCAAGATCAACAGAAGAATACAAGTAGCCCTTGTCACATTATGTTGATCATGTTATTTGACCGACAGAATTTTGGCAAAGCAAATCCTAAAATAGGTCCACCAACTACAACCATTCAAAAAATTATAGCCTTGGGTATTTATACTCTGATGGTTTTTCAACAAAATCATCAACACCAAATTAAAAACAAATTTAATCTAGCATCAACTAAGAAAGACAGGCTGAAGTCAAATTTCAACCTCGAATATAGATAACTTGAAAGGAAACCAGACAAAGCAAACAAAAAAAAAGCAACCATGAAAGTGACTARATAAGAAGAGTTCTACTTCGTAATCAACATTAGAGAGGTGTCTGCTTTGCAGCGTTTTCATTAAATTCTCTTACCTTCTTCTTCTGGCTACGGGCAGGAAGAGGAACAAAAGTATTCACCCACCAGTAAAGACCACAGATAGCAAAACCTAAGAGAACCACAATGCTCATCATTCCCTTAAGAGAGACAGCCCAACCATCCACACCAGGTCCCAGATTTTGCCTCAGTTGAGAGAAATATTTCACTGTTCTTCCAGAGAAGATGAGGGCAACATTAGCTCCTAGCCCAAACAGAGGATAGAATCTCTTAGCTTCATCAATCGTAGTGATCTGTGTGTAACAGCAATCCATGTAAGAATTTTGCAGGCATACCATAAATCAAGAAAAATTGCTACATCCATCCTTTGTACATGCTCAAAGTACCAAAGCAAAATGATTTCTCATGTACATGCTCAAAGTAGCCTCATTACAATGGAAGTACAATAGATATTTGTATACGATAGAAGACAGAGTAACACAGATWCAATTTATGCATGGAGAAATAGAGAACTCCACTTCACTTATTTGAACAAAATAAAGAAAATAATTGTCCTCCAACATAGAAAGATATCATMATTTTCCTTATTTATGCTATATACTACCATAACTTTGAGAAGAAAACCATTGCAATTTCTTAAAGGTCTGTATGAGTATGACTGTATCAATTACAGAGTTTGTCTCACACAATATTTCATTAAATTGCAAGGAGAAAGGTGTCTCAACTTTTTCATATATATTAATCCATATAGGAGGGTTGTTACTTGCTACAGCCTTAGGTAACTAGGTAAGTCACTTTTTTCATGAAGAGTAACCCCAGCCTCATAAACATCTTTCAGCAAAAATAACTTAGGTAACTAGGTAAGTCAATCAATCAATCAATCAGAACCTTAGGTAACTAGGTAAGAAATAGGGGAAAAAATTTCAAAGCATTGACTTTGTATCACTCGAGTAAGAAAAAAAGATAGTAATTAGACATGTAAAACTATCTTCATTTGCACAAGCATATTAACCAGGACACATAGATCAGACACCAACCAACACACTTATACTACCATACCCGTCTACATGTATTTGAGGAATAGGTACCTATGTGGTAACAATTGGCGACCTTAAAGTAGTGGCATATTTATACAGTATATCCTAATACAATAAAAGTCACCCCTGTAAATGTCAATGATAAGCAACTCGTCCCTGAAGTATCTGTTTTCTTTCGTTAATTCCATTAGTACGCCACATTTCGGAGGCAATTTTGGATGGAAGTGGTAACATAATGAGAAGAGTTGCATTACCATTGACATCAAGATAAAGCTTTCCCTGTACAATGAGTCAATGACACAGATTAAATACAATTAGTGTTTTATAATACCATCAGAGTCTACATCACACTTGACTCAACATAAAACAACATTAGTACAGGTAACAAAATGAGTCACTATCACAAAGAGAAAACTTCCAGATTAAACTTTCCTAGAACAGGCATGATAAATACACCATTTCCCKAAGTTAGTCAACCTAGAACAAAAGCAATGACTCTGCAAGAATCCYGTCTTATATCTAATCAGATTTCTAGACTAAAATACAGCAGGATGAGGAAAATAATGATACAAACTACAATAGTTTTCTRCAAGAAATCAAAGGTTTGGTGAGACATAAACTTAACTTTTGTGTTCCAAAATGATGAAGTTTAACATCAAATTACCACAAAGAAACAATGTCAGGACTACTACAAATTAATATCAYCCAATTATTCTCAMAGCTCACAAGCTACCTAATAACATTCAGAATTCCTAATTATGAACAACAATATAGTCAAAATTAGAAGTAGTCATTCCAGCAACACTTAAGAATCAAAGTAAGACAACTCYGTGAAATAACTAATCAAGTGACACCAAAAAATCTAAACCACAACAACCAATTCAAGAATCACAGCAACAGAATCAAACAAAAACCAAACATTCAGATAACAACAGAATCAGAATCTACACAAATGGCATAAAAAATCACTAACCATGTAACAAATACTACTATAATTATATGGTTTGAATGATATAGTTACCTGATTGGCAAACCCCCAAAAGAGCACAGAAATGACGACACTCCCCCAAAGCTCAGCCATGACATAAAACAAACAGAAACTCCAAATCCTCAGAATTGCAAGAGGGCCAAGAAACCTAGGRCCAAGTGTAGCAAGAAGATTATCTGCAAGTACTGTGGGGTGAAAATAATCGCTCATGGGATACAACACAAACCCAAAAGCTCCAAAAAAGGCAATGAAAGGAAGAATCACAGTATAAAACAGTGCTTTCCTTGGCAAAACATCAGCCAATTTTGTGTACAACACCATAAAACCAATAGCCATTGGCAAATTAACCCAGGTYTTCAGAAATGGTATAATCTCAGCACTGGACCCTTTAGCTGTTACAACCAACACATCTTTTGTATCTCTTAAAATTGTGTAATTGAACAAGATACAAAAGAACATCAAACCAAGAGGTATAATTTTCTTGTAAGTGATAAGATCAATGCCCAAAAATTTGGGAGATTCAACCTCACCAAATGAAGGTTCCCCTGCTGCAGCAGCCTCAGCCTTACAAATTGGAAAATTCCTCAAAGTTTGACCAAACCCTTTTGAATTTGACACAACACCATGAAATTTTGAGAACCCATTTGATGAAATTGATAACCCTTGAAGAGGATTAGGTTTAAGAGATGTTGTGGTGGTAATTCTTTGTTTAAGACAACTTTGGGGTGATTTTGGGACCCTTAATCTGGGGTTAGAAGGTAGAGAAAGAAGGCCTCTTGTCTGCAAAACAGCCTCCATTTCTACCTACCCCTTAATTCTACAATGACTAGATGAATGAAAGAACAAAACTTTCCTACAAAAGACTCAATCTTTGAACAAGAAATGAAAGAAAGAAGTGAAAATCAAAGAATCCCAGATACAAGAAATGAAATTGGGAATGAAAGAGGATAACTTTTGAAAGAGAGAATAAGGTGATAAGGTTTTCTGAGAAGATTTTTTTGCCTTCTCAGTGAGAATGAAAGAAAAGTGAATTAAAAATGCAAACTTTATAGAAGTATGAATGAAATGGACGAAAGAAAAACCCTTACAAGAGAGCCGAAATGGGGTTCATTGCAAAATTAGGAAAAATAAATAATAAAAATGGAAATAAGAAACATGGGACAGACACACAAAATGACAGGACGCAGAGGGCACTTGCAGAAAAATCTTTCCAAGAAGTGTCAGCTGATTAAATTCAAAAGGTTAGAAGATTTTAATTTTACCATAATTTGTCTTATTACTCCTTAGTTTCTAAAAATTTATCAATTTATACAAATATTGATTGTTTCTAATTAGGATTAATCAAACCAGCAGATAATTCGGATCAAATGAGATCAGTTAAAGGGAACTACGGAGTCTAAGGTAGTAAATATTGTTGTAATTTTGAAGAATTGTTATTATAGAGTATTCCATAAGTACAAGTATTAATTTTGAACTTCAATTTATAAAAAAAAAAAAAACAAATTTTGAACTTCAATTTCTATTGAACTACAACAAGATACAATATAGAGAGTATTTTTATGAAATATATTTAGTCGAGGTAATATGATATGGAGTACTACTTAATTGTTTCTTTTGTTTTGATCAAAACAAATGCTAACAAGTGCCCCGAAACATTAAATAAATTATCCATAAGTGAAAAAAAAAATTACTTACATTCTAAAATTTGAATCATTTTAAGAAGTATATTTAATTTTTTTTTTTCCGAGCGCTCGTCAACAAGATCATTTATTTAAATATCAACTCCAAATGTAAAACAAAAATAATATTGTATGTATTTCGTACAAAGTATTCATGGCTCAGACCTAATATGTTATTGTTTTTTAAAGTTCTGTTTAAATTGTAACTTGAAAGTCATTTACGGAGTACAAGTTAAATAAAATTGCAACTTTGTAAGTTACCAATCTTACCATCAAGGGTACTTGTCAATTTGTCATGTTCATGAATCATGATTCATGAGTAATGGGTCTATACTTAAATGCAATCGTGAAGTCCAGTTTGATAATTTAGTGCACAAACAACTTTAAAAATAAATTGCATCATCAAAGAGGAAATATGATACGAGCACATAAAATTTTACCCGAGGCATAATTAGTTGGAAAACTTTAATATAAAATTATTAAATACTTCGTATTTAACTAGAGAGGAGAACGTAAAACTCACAACATAATAAGTACTCCGTATTCATCTTTTAGTCTTTTATTTAGATATTTAGCCATTACTCTTACTAAAACACCCTTCAAAATAAGATAGAGACATTTGAGAGGCCTAGATACGTAAGATATTTGTTCAATTGTGTTCTTGAGCCTCTAACTTCTTTTGTGGTTTTCTTGAAAATCTTTTTCTTTTAGGCAACCCAATTTCATTCTTACTTTTGGATGCATTTTTGCTCTGAAAATTACTTGTATGAGTGTGATACCTAGCTAGTTGTCAAACTTTACCATTTGAATGATGTGTTCATGTTTCAAACACAAGTTTTCAACAAATATAGAATCTAATTCTACGTTTAATTTTGTGTCCTTACACAATTTTAATCTATGAAAATGATGTTTGATTCGGGGGATTTTTCATGGAGAAGCATTTGCAATTTGTGTAATTTTTTTTGACAAGGCAAATTGTGTGATTTTACGAATAAATATTTCTTAAGAAAATATGGATTAAGACCTTAGAAAATTTAAGTCTTGTGTCATGGTACTCCWTTTTTCATTTTTTTTATTAATCCAAAAGGTCAATTTCTCGATGGATTGACAATTTAGCTTCACACTCTTAGCGTTATTTGTGGAGCATATATTATACACATCTAACCTTTTCCTTCTTAATTCACTCATGTCTTTCTATAAACCCCAAATAACCATTAAAAAAAATTGGCTATTTTGGTTGAAAAAATGAAATCAATTCTCAATTAAAAAGACATCGATTTTCTTGCGTGATCTCCCACAAAATTAAAACTTTTAAAAGACGTGTTTGCTCATAAATTGGCACAATTTGTACGTGCAGTGTTTCCCCAATATAAAAAATTCTATTGATTTATTTATTTTGACTGTCAAACTTAAAATGTGACATCTTCGGTGTTTCTCCGGCATGATTTTGGCACTCCATATTTTAATGTATATATTCTAGATGTGTATAAGAGACAGATTTTCTTACGTGATCTCCCACAAAAACTTTTAAAAGACTGTTTGCTCATAAATTGGCACAATTTGTACGTGCAGTGTTTCCCCAATATAAAAAATTCTATTGATTTATTTATTTTGACTGTCAAACTTAAAATGTGACATCTTCGGTGTTTCTCCGGCATGATTTTGGCACTCCATATTTTAATGTATATATTTCATTTTATCACTATTTATGTGAGATGARGTGRAGTGCYGAAATTAAAATGTGAAGTGTCGAAATTAGTTCCCGATGTTGTGGGGCTTGAACATAATATTGTGCCACTGTTTGTTGGCGAGTTGGCTGCTGTGGTCCGAGCCGTCCGACTTTAACGAGGGTGGCGATTTTTGGAATTTCTCTTTTATACAAAATACTAGTGTTTCCTACGATAGGTCTCTCAAACTTTTTGTGGGAATTAATTAATGAATTCAATTACTCCACTTGAATTTGGCATTTTTCTTGCAAAAGATCTTACTTGTATCGTACGGAGCATTAGGTTTTTATTTACAACACCCGTGAGAAAAAAGTTCAATTAATTGGTTATGAGCTAATTCATAACGCTCGATTATAATGATCGTCACACGAGAATTTATCTAGCACTAACAATTAAAAAAATTGTGATATATCGAGCATCCTTAATATCTAGAAATGGTTTCTAATATATTGATTGGCTCGTCTTTAGCATAAAACTTTTTTAATTATATATAAATAATTTGTTATATATTTTTAAGCATAAAATATCTAAAATGACCTTAACTTTAAAAATTTAAACAAGATCACTTACTCCATGTGATTTTATCTCTAGTACCTACAACTTTTGTTAATAGACCATCTGAACCAAAAAAGTTATGGTTTATTAAGGTCCATAAACATGTTATACTTCGTACGTATACTTTAATTTATCACCTCGCTCCCTCATATGAAAGGTTGTTTGGGCTTAAAATGTAGATGCAATACATGTTCATCCATATTGAACGTGAATTAATTACACTTCGAAGGAAACAGATGAGAGATTCGAACTCTTGATCTTAAGGTTCATACTCACGCTATCTATGAATCTATGATACCATGTTACTAGACCATTATATGCAAACTCTCTTCTACTCCAAATGAATGCTTAGTAAATTTCATGTTGAAATTCGTGTTAATCCGATCCATTTTATTGAAATTAAAGCATTACAAAGATAGTACGAGGTATTAAATTCTACATAAACAATTATCTTAGTTTTTCTGGTTGCTCACCCAACAATCCATCATACGAACATTGCGGACACGACACATTGATAAATTGATACATTATGCAGGTCAATGTCACATTGATACATTAACTTGTAATTAGAAAAATCTAAATGTTTTGGCAAATTGTGTACATTACAATGAATCTTATTTAACATTCTAATTTCTTTCACAAGCCAAATTGATGCATGAGGTAGGTAGTTTAATAACTTATGGCAATTGACAAACGTTGATTGTTTGGAACTTCAATTAGGGTACGCCGAGCCCAAGTCAAAACGGTTGAAAGTTGAAAATAAAATGAAATTTGGAATGAATATCATGATTTGTATAACCATGGCACCCTTTTCTCAACTTTCTAGATGTGACTAATCACTAATGCCGCAAATTTTAGGGTCCATCTTAATTTGTGAATTTTGTTAAGCTAACTAGCTAAGCCCCACCTCTTGCAATCCTCTTAATGGGTACATCACACGTTAATCCCACGTAACTTGGGGTGGTTTAGTTTCGGTGCATTTGACATTACATGTGGCTAGGAGCCAGCATATTTCGGTTCGGATCGCGACAAGAATTTGCAGCAAATTGCCAATTTCAGTCTAGCCAGCATCGTCGGTTCAAGCAAATAATGGATTCCTATCTTTTGATTAAGTTCTATCTAAATTTATAACTCGGGTCAGGAGTCAGCACTATTGAATTGGAATCTCTTTTAAAAAGTATGTAATTCCTCCGTCTTTTTTAGTTGTCCCAGTTTGACTTTTGCACTATTCACAGGAAGCACTTTGACCAAGTTTTGTGCTTTACACGTAATGAAAAATATAGTCAAATGGGATCTCGTTAGATTCGTCTCGTTAAATAACATATTAATATCTAGTTTTTAATAATTTTCATGAATCATAATTATAGTTATTAACGATCATAGTTGTGTCTCAGTAAATATGTTTTGTTGAATGGGGCAACTAAAAGAACGAAGGAAGCATATTTTAGTTAAAAATAAAAACAAAAAACCATCGAATATTAATACGAAGCACATGTATTTTATAAACTAAGTAAAAATTTAAAAAAGTGGAATAATATTGAAAGGTGAAAATTTTGGTATCCAGATAGAATATATCGACAGCAACGTAGGAGAGGAAAATGAAGAATACCATTATTTATAATTTTATATGACTATGTAATATATAGTCCTAAGGACTACATAAAAAAATTAATTTCAATTCTATTAGTAGTACTCGTAGTAAATTCGGAAAACCAAACTAAAACACGCGATAATTAATGCAATTAATGTTTATTGTATGAGTTTTTTTTTTCTTTCCATTTTAGTTATATAAGAGTGTGTTCTTTTCAACTTATTAGTATTGAATTAAACTCATTTTATTCAATAAATATTGAAAATAAGTTAAAAAAAATAGAGTTTTTTATTTTATT
Source organism: Bassia scoparia (assembly GCA_008642245.1). Taxonomy (NCBI): domain Eukaryota; kingdom Viridiplantae; phylum Streptophyta; class Magnoliopsida; order Caryophyllales; family Amaranthaceae; genus Bassia; species Bassia scoparia. The sequence continues at coordinate 42,058 of SNQN01000200.1, read as the reverse complement.
TATAAGACGGGCATGCAAAACTGCAATTTGCAAACATGCAATTGGCAAATTGGAAACAAAAAAGTGAAAAAGGTGAGGAACCATTATTATTTAAATGCGCATATTCTTTTATTCAGTCCACTATTTGTGGTGTGGTGGTCCCACACGTTGACGATCACCGTTTCTCCACGTGGCAATCACCAGTTTATTAGTCAGCACCAATAAGCCTCGAAGAGAGGCTCAACATTTCGGGAAAACTTCCAACACGTGAACGTAATCTACCGGCCCTCCATTCCTCCACCGAAAATAAAATACACTCCTCGTGAGTCGTCAACTCAATGTACTACGGAGTACTGTATTTGTATTCCTTGTTTGGTTGCACCTATGGGGCTATCGGTGTTAACGAGGTGAGTCGAGCTTTGGACATTTTGATCTTAATTCGTGACGAATATCCTCGAGTTCAAGTCGAACCTCGAGTTTTTTCGAGCTTTAAAAATCATGTTCAAAATATATTAAAGCGCTATTGAAGTTAGAAAACTATTGCAATATAATGATTTTTTAAAAACATATAATAGTTGATAGTTATAAATTTTTTTTGTTAGACTTAATAATAATATATTATTAATTTTATAATTATTAAACTAAATAAAAAAACAAAATAAATTTTCGAATCTGTCACGAGGTTTCGAGCCGAGCATATGTGACTAATGAGGCTTTGCTCGTGAAAACTTTGAGCATGCTCGACTCATTAACACCCCTAGTTGCAACATAATTTCATGGGAATTTAGAATTCTTAGGAATTACAATTTTATGAAGTTGTTTGGTTAACAAAAAAAGTGCAACCGTAGACCATCAAAATTTCAAGGGAAGTTGAAATTCCCACACAAAGTGATTTATAGGAACTAGAATGTGCCGGTGCCAATGCACCGGTTGATTATAAAGCTAGCATAGAATAATTTGCATTACTTTTGTTCTTTTTTCTTTTTTTTCTTCTTGTTCTCCGAAATTGTATTCTTAAATATTTTTTGTAGTTAGAATGTTTCGTTCTAACCTCTAATTTATCACCATAATGCTAACCGTTGTCCAATTCGCTAGCCTTAATGTAGTCTCATTAAAAGTTTGTAAACGATTAACAAATTTCCTCAAAATTAACTTATTATTAACTAACTTTTATTACATTTTGTTATTGTACGTATGCTAAAATCCTCTAACTCTACCGTATGAATATAGCATTATAGTTGTATCAATGGCATTTATAATTGTTATCGATTTAAATATGTGTTTAAAATTGTAAAAAATTACAATAATGTCAACATACTTTCGGGTTGCTTCGACACTTTCCATAGTCACCTTATCATCTTTCACGTTTTGATTAAGATTTCTGAGATCATAGTACTTCGTATTTGATATCCAAAACCAAAAATGTAATAGGTGGAATCAAAATGGTATTGTAGATGAAATTCAACAAAACATAATTTTTTAAAAACAATGAAATTACAAAACCAAAATCATTAAAATCAATCACAAACATATTATATTGTAGTTAAGAAAATGGAAGCAAAACATATCGATAAACAAATTATCATGAACAAAGACTTGTAAAAAGCAACTTTAAAACTGTAAAATGAGTGTGTTGAAGCGGTTGATACGTAAACAGTAAAGTGGTGAAGCAGTTAACATTTAACAGAGGTGTTTTTTTTTAATTTTACTTTTTTTAAAAAAAATCCCCTTAAACCAATGAGAAGCGAGGATTTGGCTTTTGCTTAACTATCATAAAAAGTGATATCTCTATTATAATATAGATTTCTATTTCCCTAGTCCTCAATTAAACACAAATTAGAAATCCCCTAACGGAATCTTACAAGGAAATTTATTCCCATGAATTGTAAATTCAATGGGAAATTAATTCCCATTCAACCAAACGAGCACTAGATTGCACGACTTGAATACATGTACATATGCGAGATATGACAAAATAAAAATTATAAGAAGATGAATACGGCAACGAAACTTATTAAATATAATTCTTTAGATTCCATGAAAAAGGAATACATGATTAATTAAAGTCTTTCAAAACATAAATAACATAAAATGGTACGGGAGTAATATAAGTGAAATTGGTTTTTAGTCAAACAAAGTGACAATAACATAAGTAATGCTCAATGTGTGGATGTGCATGATACAATCGATTGTAAACTAAAATTAATCATTCTCATTTGGCAGTTTTTTTAAAAAGAATTTTACGCAAGCAACTCGATTTATCGAATGTTACTTCATTACCCCCATACCCAATTCGGGTCACACTTATCTTATCCCAACAAGAGTTTAGGCCTACATTGAAAACCGAACATGATTTTTTTTTCCTTTTAACTTTTTTTAAAAAAAATATCATATGTTTACTGCTAATCATCAATTCTTCTCGTTAAATCATTTAGGCAATACTAGATTAGTTCCTATGCAATGCACGGTTTAAAAAATTATTTTATTACACTAATTATTTTTTAAATAACTAAATCACAAATTTATTTATTTAGACAAAATTAAAGTGGTAAAAGATAGCGGTTGTTGTGTGTTTTTTTTATTCATGATGCTATATAATTTTCTAAATTAACTTTTATACGGAGTATATAAGTTGTTGTTTTTAATAGTAACATAGGTATAATTTGTTGATTTGCTATAGATTTCGAGGTTTTTTATAAAAATACAGTGAGATAAAAATTAGTAAATTAAAGTTTTAAAGATTAAAGTATTTTTTAAGGTTAAGATAAACTATATTATTTCATAGATATAGTTGTTTTTTTAAGATAGATTGATTTAGATAATAGATACAATATATTATTTGTATTTACTCTCTGTGGTTTCATTATTTTTAATGCGGAGTAATAATTAAATGAGAGCGAGAGATAGCTCGGGTGGTTAAAGCTTTCCTCCGGTTTTCAGAATATCCTGGGATCGATTCTCATCCCCACCCTCGTGGCTCTCTTAACACCAAAAAATAGAATCAAGTAAAATATTAATGAATATAAACATAAATTACACCGAATGACGCGTGATTTTGGCATGCATTCCAAAATTTATACCATTTTAGGAAATATATTTAGTTCTTATCTAACGTCCCGGGACGCCCGTTAGCAATATCGTTTTTTAATATAGTTTTAATAGGATATAATTGTTGTTTTTAGATGCGATATACGGAGTACTCCGTAGTTGTTTTGTTTTAATAATTGTTATTATCTAAATTTAATTTAAAATAAAGTGAGATGAGATATAATTGTTTTTTAGTTGAATTTTATTTGTTTTTTTTTTCTAAATTTCATTTAAGATAGAGTGAGTTGTCATTTTAAATTTTTTAATGATGTCACCCATGCTTTTGGTGGGAAAAAATTTTAATGAGAGACCGCCACGTAAGCATTGACGACATCAATCATGTTTTTCTTTAGTAGTATTAATAATTAATTAATAATTATAAGATTAGGATTTGGATAAATTCCTCAGTATCGAACCCATCATTTAAAATCATGCGTATTCCAAGTTGCAACATGCGACATCAATTGATATTTGATGAGGTTGAAGTTTAAGAACCTTTGTTGCAAAAATTTGCAATAGCCTCGCATGTAAACGGGCCGTATAATGGGCTACATAGTGTTGGAGCCAGAAGGAACCAAACCATGCTTTATGGGCCGGTTGCTTGCAGGCTGGTTTCATCGTATTAGCCACAAGTTTAAACTGATGGTTGAAATCTAATAGAGTATTGGTTTTATAATTTATAAGTATATAAATTCTTATATCCATATCAAGCTAAGATGGACCTAATTAAAAAATGATATTAATAATACTAATATGATTAATATCGATATTGCTAACGGGCGTCCTGAGACGTTAGATATGAACAAAATAAAATTTCCTAAAACAGTATAAATTTTGGAATGTATGCCAAAATCACGCGTCAATCGATGTAATTAATATTTATATTCATTTACAAGTAATATTTTCACTTTTAGTTCTCTTATCTAACGTTCTGGGACGCTTGTTAGCTTTTGCCTACTAATATTAACTTGCTAAATTAAGCCACATGATTAGAGCACCGTGTTACGTTGTTCATTTTCAAATAATGTAAAATTTACTAGTGATTCACATTATCAAACCACCTGAGATTTTGAAAGCTAGTTTAGTTAACATCGGACTGCATGAAAAGTTACCCAGTAATACATAGTCACAGTCACCCGATTGTTATGGTTGTTCATGAGTTTAAGATTATTTAAACATAAATTAACGTGATACTCAACTTGCATAATCTCCCCTCACAGTAGGGTTTTTCTCTCTCCTCACAGTAGGGTTTTTCATCCCCTCATAGTAGGATTTTTCATCCCTTCGTAGTAGGGTTTTCTGTCGATCCCCCGCCCTTGCTTCACCCTTTCGGCCTCGTCTAGCCTCTCCTCCTCTCCCCCTTTCGTTTTTTCTGTTTTCCCCGCTGCCGATCCTCCTTTGGCCGCCTCTTTTGCTCTCGAGTCCGGGGGGACTCGCCGTGCGGTGAGGGGTTACGGCCCCTCCTCACCGTCGGTGAGTCCCATCCACCCTTTGGGGTTTGCTTTTTGCCGATCGGTTATGCAAAGCTTGATGATAGTGTCGGCCTTCATTGTTCTTCCCTTTCGAGGATACTTTGCGTTGAAATCGCGAGTGAGGGGTAATGATCACGACCCCCCTACCTCAGGGCCTTGCACCGTAAATACGCCCCTTGGAGGGCCGTGGCAAGGGTTTCGCCGCTACCGTCAATATGTGTTGCTTCTTATTGTCTAAATCAAGCTTTATTAATTTAGGTTTTAATTTATTATTTTCAATAAAGATGTCCTTTGGGATCAGGTTCCTATTTGATCGCAATTCTAGGTTTTTCGGATATTTTCCTTTTGCTCTTTCTATTCGCAGGAGGAGACCTTGACCGAGTCTATATCCATTGTTTGGCGACTTTCAGGTGCCGACTAGTACACATGTTGTGCTACTGGTTATTGTCTCAGCTTTTCGAGGGAGATTGGTTCAAAATTTTAGGGTTTCGCTGATCGATATATGCTACATCCCTTACAAACATTTGTGCGTGTGGTTTTATTCTATTTGGCATTATCGAGGAGACTACAGACATATACAGGCCAACGTTACTACGCAACAACGGATGTTATGCCGAACTTGTGCGAACTCACAGATTAGTATTGCTGCGGATGCAGGGAATTTATTAAGGCGAATATTATTTAATTTCGTTATATTAATGCAAAATGTTCATAGGTTCTATTATGGATGTCTGTTATGGTTTTTTCGCTTTTGTCAAATTATAAGTGTCGTTCGGCTTTATCATGAATGAACCATTTTTAGTTTTCTCGTAAAAAAAAAAAGGTTGTTCATGAGTTCAACCCAATCACTTGTACAACTATGGAAATTCAAACTACGGAGTACATAAGTCACTAAAAATGTTAAATGCATTTTTTTTACATGCAACATTATAATTCTAAGAGCTACATTTATCATAACCATTGAACTAATTATGTGAACTAATTGCGTACGTATTAGCTAAGAAGTAATCTCGGTTGTAAGTTAGAGACAGTATTGAAGTTTGTCATCGATTCGTTAGCAAAAAGCAAAGTCGGACTTGTATTCGTTTTATGTTTTCATACCAAATGTTGCTCAA
>SNQN01000200.1:25166-35902 GCA_008642245.1 Bassia scoparia | reverse complement strand
TTGATACTTCGTGTATAAGACTTATAAAGTAACGACTGCCTCAATCTTCTAGTCTGTTAACCAAATGAAACAGAATTGTGCAAATTATTCATCAAGGCCTTAATAAAACGTATAATTTCCCCAGAAAATCCTACATTTTAGTTTAACGAAACAACATTTTCACTTCAGTTAAAATAAAAGATTATACGTAACATTTAAGTGGAAAATTTATGAAATCAGGAGGAGATCTCCTAGGTTTCTAAAGAGCAGTGATTCGTCCTATTCTACGTATGTAGGTTTTTGGTGCTCGCGTTAATAGTGTTTTTTGGTCAGTTTCGTCCTCGCGCGTAGGGTGTCGTTCTTATCTTTCCTTCTTCTCTGTGTTTGCTGGTCTCGATTGGAGGGGTGCTCGTCCGGGCTGTGGGTTTGCGGTTTTAACCTTCCCCTTTGTCGCGTCGACCCTTAAAACTCCTTGCTTCCTTGGAGTATATGATTGGTTAGCCGGGTCGAAGTCTTTCTGGGGTTGTGCGGTCATCCTGTTGGTGTGGGTTCATTTATATTTTGCGATTGGCCTTGGCTTTTCGATGAGTACTCTTTTCATGTGGTGGTGGTTGTGTGGTCTGCTTTTGGGATGGTCCAGTGTGGGGTTGGGTTTTAACCTTCCCCTATTGTCGGCGTGACACCCTTAAACAACTCCTTGCTTCCTTGGAGGTATATTGGTAGTCGGTCGCAAGTCTTATCTTGGGTTGTCCGTTCATCTTTGTGTGGGTTTCGTTTATTGCGATTGGCTTGGCTTTCGATGAGTCTCTTTTCATGTGGTGGTGGCTGTGTTGGTCTGCTTTTGGGATGGTCCTAGGGCGACTGCTGTCCGGTTGGTCTCAAGAGGTGGTGGCTGTTTCTGGTTCGACCTGGGGGAGTTTATAGGCGRTTTTTGTTAGGTTGGGGAGGGTTCCGTTTGAAGGCATTAGTCGATTTGGTTGTGTTGKTCCTCATCGACGTTGGGTTGCTTCTTGTATGAGACGGGCTTTGTTGGGGGCCGATTAACTTCGTTGGGGCCTTTAGTTTGCTTTGTTTTTGTTTTCTCTTTGTGTTTGAGTTGTTGCTAATACCCAAGTGCATAAATAATTTGTTTGTTTTGGTGGGTATTAGTGTTTTGTTTTGTAGGGTTGTGTTTGGGAAGATGAATCAGACTCATGAAGATTTAATCTACAGTGCAACGGCTTATATATACCATAATACCTATAGCACCATTGGCGAAGGAATTTGTGAAAGATGCATCGATATCGATTTTTTCAAATTTGTCCAAGTATGGAATCACATTTGTGAAGCAGAGAGTGAATAGAATCAGTTTTAGGTGTTTTAGCTTGTCTTTGTTTCTGTCTTTTAGATCTTTATGAATCATGTTCAAAATTTGATGTAGATGTCGAGAAGAATTTTAATTAAATAAATTATCTTTCCTCTAAAAAAAATGGAAAAACCACTTAATCAAATTGGCTACCCTTTGCTTTGTCAAAGTTTTCTAATTAGCTAGACAATCGTGAATCATGTGACTTTTAAGCTACTGTTCAAAATGTACTTTATTGTTAATTAAGATATACTTGTATTTAATAACTATTAAACCTATAATCATTGATGATATTAGGTAATTAAAATATATTCAAACTAACATGTTGTCGTGTTTCAAACCTTTTAACACAAACATGGTCCGCTGCCGATAAATCAAATAATTAATTTGTTCTCCCCCGTTCTTTACTATTTGTATTTATTTCACTGTTCATAAGTGTAGAGAATTTTGTATATAATTATCATTTATCGATGTAAAAGAATAAATATAGTCATATGGAGTATAATTTGATTCGCATTAATGGATACATTATTATAATTTTTACAAATATACATCTAAAAATATAAACGATATTAAACAAACATAGTAAAATGTATGAATAATAAATGGTACTCCGTAATATCTTTATGGAACGCATTGAAAAATACATAAATAGTAAATAATTACTGTAAATTTTGGGATTACGTGAGGTAGCTACTAGAGCAACTACTCCAATATCAGCTGGTTATAAAAGAGGCACTTTGGTTAGCCAAATATTGGAACAATAAACAAAGTTGGTTTTTATACTTCTCTTCACACAATCGACAATTACAGATAAAATTATGGAGAGAATTGGTATTCTTATGTTATGTCTCCTATTTGCATCAGGTATACATATGAACTGTACATTTCTTTATTTTAACTTCGTTTAATTATGATCTAAGATTTAATTTGCATATGTATGTTTTAGATTTTGTCATGCTAATTAATACCTTAATTAGATATAATGTCAGCAGAAGTCCAAAGCTTAAATTAATGATTGAAGTCCAAACTTGATTTTAAATTTGATACTCCGTAAGAAATTAAGATCAACTACTTAATGGAAAAAAATTTACATGCTTGATCTTTATTATTGTCAACGCATGTATGTGACTAGTCGACTGTACCCAAGGTGTCTAGCTTGCTACAATTGAGTTGCATTGATTCAATTCAAATATATTCTCTGTTCAATCCGGACAACATTTTGTGTGCATACTTAAGAGAAAGGTGTACGTCTTAGTAAATTAACAATAAGAAAATAACTAATGCGCTTTTCATTCTCAAATAAAGTAACGCTTTTAAAATATGTAACACTGTACATTTGTTTGAGGTCCAGCATTTGCAAGTGTGCAAGCGAGAAGCAATCATCTAGGAATGGTCACTTCAATGATGGGGGAAGAAGATACAAAGATATCAGGAAGCATTAGTAAAGAATTGAGTGTGGCAATTGAGAAAGCTCTTGATGAAGTAGCATCACAAAATGGACCACTCAAATGCGCTAAAGAATTAGAAGATTGCTTTCGTACTCCTTGTTGTGAACCTCTCGAGTGTGATGTCTATGACCGTGCCATATGTCTATAAGCTTCTAAGTCTCTAACCATATAAAGTTCGAGATGAAAGTAACAACTCTATATGTAATATTTCGTATATAATAAGGTACCTTGTACGGTGTACCATGCAACCACCAGTGATGTTTAGTTAAGCTCTACTATTGTAAGGATATATATATATATATATATTAATTCCACCACTTATCTTGGCATACGAGAGAGAACGAGACTTGAATTGCCTTTAATATTTGTTTATGAAAATGTAGTACGTGTTTGTACTAATGTCTGTATGTTATACGAAGTATTAAATTCTTGTGTATTATTGATTTGATATTTATGTGAATTTTTTTTTGGCTCAAAAACAAATATTATGAGCAACAACGTAGGCAACGTGGGAAAACTCCACAGCTTGACAACTCTAAGCAATTTGAGCAATATCCTTTAGCACTAATCCAAGCATAGAATAGGAAGCTACATGATGCTTCAAAGCACGGACCAAACTGAGGCAATCAGACTAATCACAATCAACCGCGCCATATTAAATGAATTTTCCATCTGCCTTACAATTTTCGAGCAAAAGTATGGAGCGCCATAGACTAGCAAGACCACCAACCTTCGGTCCATAAAGAAGCAGTTCAGAATATTCCATTTATTCCACAAACTCATATATCATTTCCTTCATCTTTTTTGGGCCCAATAGAAATTCTACCACTCCGCTCATTTCATTTGAAATACTCGCCGAATATTAAAGACATATTGGCATCGCATAAGTGGATTGCTTGGGCATAGACTTTAAAGAACCTCCACATCTTAGAAAGGAACTCTCTTCCAAGATTTTTCCCGAGAGTATTGGAATAAATGGATATTCCATTATACTTCGATTTGGAAGTACTTACCCAATATCGTCACGTATGATCGATATAAATTTAATTTTTTATAAAAATGGGTAATTTCACTATCAGCAGTAGCGAAGCTACAGAGCCAATTTCACTACTGCAGTAGCGATAGACAGAGAATCATGCTACTGGCAGTAGAGTCGAGACCGCTTTGCGCTTAAACCTTTCGTCGTACTTTCGCTATCTGCCATTACGGCGATTGCTTCCTCTTCATAAAACAGTACGTCATCTTTTTGTCAAGCTTAGCTTCTGATTCGCTGCTAAGCAGCCACGTAGCGAATTGTACGGTGTGTTCTTATCGCCATAGTGAATTTTAACATGTAATATTCGCTATTGCGTGATAGCGAAAGTGGATCATTATCTTTTTTAAATACAAAAAATATCGTCTAGTGGACGTATCATGGGAAATACTTTCCAAACGAAGCAAAATGGGAAATTTGGCAAAGATATAGCCTATTGAGGGAAAAACTTTCCAACTTTAAGGCTTTCACTGATCTTGAATAACATATTGAAATGTGTTCTTAGAGCTCCAAGGTAAGCTGGAGACCAATATCTTTTGTGTCCCCGCAAGTCCTTAAAGACACTCATCTGAACAAGAATCTTCTTTGTGAGTCCAATTATTTTAGTTAGAAGAACACTTCATTTTTCCATATTCAATTTTATTTTGACATAACGCAACCAATAGATTGAAAGAACATTAAGGACATTTTCCACTTCTTCTCGTTGCTTTCGAACAAAAGCAAACTGTCATCAACAAAAAATGTGTGAGAGATAGGTTCTACTTCTTTCCAATTTTAACCTCATGAATCAAAATTTCTCCTCAACATCCCGAATAGAGGTGCGTTGATAACTTCCACAGCAATAGAATTAACAAAAAATGGTGATAAAGGATCACCATGACACAAGCCCTCGAAGGGGAGATGACTATCTGAGGGTCTGCAATTAACAAAAGAGAAAGACGATGTTGTCACACAATTATTCATAATACATCTCACAAAGTGGCTAGGAAAACCAAACTTCACCATCATACTTTCCAAAAAGAACTCTATTCGATCCGATCATAAGCCTTGYTTATATCAARCTTCAAACCAAGAAAATCATGTTTCCCCAATTTCTTTTTCCTCAAGTAGTGGAAACATTCATAARCCACCAAAATATTGTCAGTAATGAGGCGACCATGAACAAAACCACTATGAGATTCTAATGTTGATTTAATTTGGTGCAACTGGGAGTTTTATTATAATGTTGATTCACTTTATATACTTCATAATTAAACTTCGTTTCTATTGTCTTAATGGTTTCTTTGTGGAATGAAATACGTACGTATGCGTATTAGTTTGGAAGATATTGAAGTATTGTTTGTTTGTATTGTTTTACTTGATTTTAATTACTGTTGTCTTTATTTTTATTTTTTTTTGGAAAATGTTATACATAATAATCCTTAGGATTATGTTTAAGATGCTAAAAATTGAAATAAAAACTTGAAACAAACATTAATTACATTGAAACTTGTGTGATTTTATCTTACTTTTTTTTAACTTGTTTCTATTAACAGAAATATATTTAATGCTTATATGTAAGTAATGTAACCCTTCCCCTTAGCCCCTTAGGACTACATATAACATTGTCCTTTTTTTAAAGGTTGAGAATCAATTATAGTTGAAGAGCTTGTATTTTCTTGATAAAATAATTAATAAATATGAGGCGGGTTGTTTTTGGAGGGAAAAAAAAGTGTCAATAATTTTTTCTAAGTAAACGTGTCAATAATGTCAATATGTAGAAGGGGATTTTGAAGGGAATGAATTTGATGAGTTTAGTGGGTAGTTATAAAGAATGACATTGGGCGTGTTCGGCGTAGTTTTTTTAGATAGATTTTAGCGTTTTAATTAGATTAAAAAGCTATCTGTTTAATTTTATTACCGTTCGACAAGGTAACGTTTTGAGTAGCTTTTAGCGTTAAAATCTTCTTTTTCAAACGTTAGTAGAAGTAACGTTTGAGCTTTTAGCGTTTAAGCTAGAAAAAAAGCTACTTGGTAATTATTTTTCTTCACTATAAATACAACCGCTACTGCAGCCGAACACTCACATTGACAAATTTAGTTTCGTACGCTACCCGCTACTTCCAACGCTACTTACTAGCTTTTCAGCTACCCGCTACTATTGCCGAATACGTCCATTATTGACACATTTACTTAGACAAAATTTTTGATACGGTTTTTTTTTATTATTTTTTCATCTTAATTCAAATATATCTTAGTTACCTCGCAATATAATATTACTCCCTCCATTTTTTTTAGATGTTCCAGTTTTCATTTTGGGATGTTTTCAAATAGTTGTTCCAAACCATTCTAAAAATTATTTAATTACTTTTTACCTACTTTATTTACTCAAATATTTCAACTTTCATTACTTTACTCAATATGATCTATTCACCTTAAATTACTTTTTCTCAAAAAAAAATCACTCATACATTTACTCTTTTACCTAACTTACTCAACTATTTTATCTAACTCAATCAACTCTTAAACTCCGTGTCAAATCGCTATGAAACATCTATTAAAAAACGGAAGAAATATCATACATCTTGAATTTTATGAAACACATATATATGGAGTACATCAATTCGGACACTTATAACGTAACACGAGCATTGATCGTGATTAAATCTAGTGCAATGAATAAATTAGAACGAAAAGAAACGTGGGACAATTACTCTTAAAAAAAGAAGTGAGACATGCATGATTAATTGCCCACTGGGTCACTTCCAAGTTCCAATAATTGATGATATTTTGAGGTTGCGATTTTGTGAGGTTGCAAATTTGCAATATCAGAATATCTTATATCAGCTATCCAGATCAGCTTGGTTATAAATAGGCACGTTGGTTGCCATAAAATGAACACAGCTTTCTGTTGTTTCTCTTCTCACAAACACACACAATTACAATTACAGGATTTACAAGATTTACAGATATGGGAAAATTTGTCATCCTTGTTATGTGTCTCCTCTTTGCTTCAGGTATATCTATACTAGTTTTCTATGTACACGATACGTGTAATAACTTTTTCATTCATATTAGACTTTTAATAACAAAATACTCATAACATAGATATAATGTCAACGGAAGTCCAAAGCTTAAATTAATATGGCAAAAGCTAACAAGTGCCCTTGCGATCGGGGCGTTAGATAAGTTAACGAACTAAAGTTGAAAATATTTAATGAATTTAAACATTAATTACACCAATTGCCGCGTAATTTTGACATGATTTTCAAAAATTATATTTTTTTAAGAAATATATTTAAGCCTTAACTAATGCCCCGGGGAATCCGTTAGGAAGATTGAATTAATAATTGAAGTCCAAAATTTGGTTTAATCTACTAAAAACGAGATCTTAAATTTGATACGAAATTAAGCTCAACTGTACTACTTCATGGGAAAAAACGATATGTTTGATCTTTGATTTATTGTCACCGCATGTAGGTGACTAGCCGACCACACCCAAGGTGTCTAGCTTGCTACAGTTGAGTTGCATTGATTCAAGTATATTCTCTATTCAATCTAGACAACTCTTTGTATGCATACTTAAGAGAAAGGTGTACGTTTTAGAAAATTAACAATAAAAAAAATATTGAGTAACGAACGTACTTTTCATTCTCAAATAAGTAACACTTTTAAAATATGTAACACCGTATATTTGTTTGAGGTCCAGCATTTGCAAGTGTGCAAGCGAGAAGCAATCATCTGGGAATGGTCACTTCAATGATGGGGGAAGAAGATGCAAAGATATCAGGAAGCATTAGTAAAGAATTGAGTATGGCAATTGAGAAAGCTTTTGATGAAAAARCATCACAAAATGGACCACTCAAATGCGCTAAACTATTAGAAGACTGCTTTCATACTCCTTGTTGTGAATCTTTCTATTGTGATATCTATGACCGTGCCATATGTCTATAAGCTTCTAAGTCTCTAACCATATAAAGTTCGAGATGAAAGTAACAATTATATATGTAATATTTCGTATATAATAAGGTACCTTGTACGGTGTATCATGTAACTATTAGTGATGTTTAGTTGGTTGTAATCGAGTATTTATTGTTTGTTTAAGTAATTTTCTAGCCTTACTATTGTAAGGATATATATATATATATGTCTTAATTTCACTACTTATCTTGGCATACGAGAGAAAACGAGACTTGAATTGTCTTTAATATTTGTTTATGAAAATGTATTGTTTGTATTGATGTTTATATGTTATATTCAATTCTTGTGCATTTTTGATTTGATATTTATGTCCATTGTTTTTTGGCTCAAAAACAAATTTTATAGATGTTTAAAATAGGATAAATAAAGTTGCAAGCAAAATAGAGAATCTTGAACTTCTTATAAGATCACCAATAACTTGCAGGGGGATAGATGATAGAGAAATCACAAGGGAGGGATAAGAGGTCAATCACATACTCGAGTACTAAACGTATATTAAATTAACATAGACGAGTACATAGTACAATATACTTGGGAATTGGGATCATACAACATTTTTCTTGTTTGTTTTAACAATACCAACATGTGCTAATCGGGTCTTTACAATTTACACATTATTTAATGTTGGGAAGTGATGCATTCCAAGTCTCACATCGGAGAAATATAAAGCAAGAGAGTGCTTTATATATGAGCTCACACACATATTATATAAAAAAGTCTTTTGTGAAGGTGCCCAAAAACAAAGCTGTGAGAGTTAACACCTAAAGCGGACGATATTGTTATTGTGTGTGTGTGAGCACGGTTCGGCGGCCCTACATTTAAGAAGGTAACTAGGAGAGTTTGTATACAATGACTTCGTTATGTTCAACTAATTTTTATTTATTATGAAATTTCAAATGATATTATTATTATTTAAGAAAATTTGTATTACTCCTAAAATTTTAAAAATAGTGATATCATTTGGAATTAAAATTACAAAAACTCTGTGGTATCATTTGGAATTTCCTTTACTTATTTTCATAAAAAAATTAAGTTTAGATAAGAAAAAATATAATTTGAAAAGAACAAATTTATTATTTTTCCCTCTCACAAAACAATTTCATAAAATTTCATATAAGTTCAGTTTAAAAAGAAAAAAAGTTTAGATATGAAAAAATAATAAACAAATTTTCACTACTTTCTTTTCACTCGCATAAACTCCTTTTTAATAATTAAGACAATTTCGTATTACACCATCATTTTTATTCCATAATAAAGCAAACAATTATCAAGGTTTTTTTGGTCTTTCAACAATTGAAACATAACAAAAGTGGRAAAAAATGATYTTGWCACATCTTGATGATTCTTTCCCAATTTTTTTGCACTCTATTGCATGAACATGTTATCAATTGACAAATCGATGAGGAAATTAGAGTGTGGAAATTATTTTATGAGTGCATAAATCACTACACCAAAAGCGATTCACAAATAGTTATTCACTAATACATACATATGTACATACATACACACGTACACACATACACACATACATACATACAAGTAATTCGTATTCAGTTTTTTCGTTTTCAAAAACTAATGCATGCACCTCTAGCCAATAATGTCAATAATTGAAGATAATTGTACTGTGTTACATGTGATTTTGAGATAATGTGAGGTTGCTACTTGAGTACTTGCTACTAGAGGGAATGAATCTAATGATTCCATATCAGCTGGTTATAACTTATACTTCTTCCGTAACAAGTTAGTTACATTAGTTTCTTAAAACGGCAGTTTCACATTAGATGTTTCACTTTGGTTTTTTTCCTTTTTTGGAGTGGGGATCACTATTAAAATTTAAAATACACATTTTTCTCTCTTTTATGTGGGGACCACAATTAAATTACTATTTTTTCTACATTTATTTTATTAAAATATTCATCAATACACATACTTTAATATTTTTTTCTCTCTTTTTTTGGTCTCCCCTTACACACCTCACCACTATTAAAATTCTGCCTCAAAAACCGTGCTTCACAGAGTGAAGCAACTAACCATTAAATGAACAAAGTCGTTAAACATAAGAAAAAAGAAAAGGGAAATTTCCAATGRTAATGACGAGTTTTGGCAGAATCCCAATGGTAATGACGTGTTTTTTTTAATCCCAATGGTAATGATGTGTTTTTATTTTCATTCCCAACCGTGTTTATATGRGGGATTTTCCTTAAARTAGGGGGCTATATGCTAGGAAATTTTGTCCATAACTACCTTATTTAAGGTTTTTGAGGCCACTTTTGTCCCTTATGGTTGAATTTGAGGTCGAAATTCAAAAAAATTGACCAGATCAATCACGACCTACATACGGGGTTGCTTTAATTTCAAGCCTCGATATGAGATCGAAAAATACCTCATTTAACATTTTCGGGGTCACTTTTAGTCTTCATAATCAAATTTGAGGTCGGAATTCGAAAAAATGGTCGGATCAATCCCTACTAACACCTACTTAATAGAAAATCCCCCTTATAATCATGGTTGGGAATGAAAGTTAAAACTCATAACTACCATTGGGATTAAAAAAAACATATCACTACCATTGAAATTTCGCCAAAACTCATCATTACCATTGAAAATTTCCCAAAAAAAAAAGGTCTCAAATTTTCTTCTCTCAAAAATTATAGATAGGAAAATTTTGCCATCTTTATTATGTGTCTCCTCTTTGCTTCAGGTATACTAGCACTATAAGCACGCGATGCGTGCGGTCAGTTTAAAAATTTATATTAAATTATAAGCACGCGATGCTTGCGGTCAGTTTAAAAATTAAACAAATGTTCAATTAGAAAAAAAATTCCTGTAATTGAGTACGATTTCAAATTAAAAATGGAGGTGAGTTATTATGATTTTCAAACTTTCGATGTAATTTTTTCTTTTGAATTGAATCTCTCGACAAAGAGATTAAATGATTAATTACATTGACATACAAATAGTAATATTA
>SNQN01000200.1:0-24774 GCA_008642245.1 Bassia scoparia | reverse complement strand
CAGATAATGTCAATATTGTAGAAGGATTTTGAAGGAATGAATTTGAGAGTTTAGTGGTATGTTATAAAGAATGCATTGGCCGTGTTTCGGTGAAGTTTTTTTTTAGGTAGATTTAGCGTTTAATATTAGATTAAAAAGCTATGTTAATTTTTACCGTTCGACAAGTAATGTTTGACTAGCAGCTTTAGTGTTAAAAGCTACTTTTTTCAAACGCTAGTGAAATAACGTTTGAGCTTTTAGCGTTTAGCTAGAAAAAAAGCTACTTGGTAATTATTTTTTCTACATATATAGAACGCTATACTGCCGACATCATAATTGATAAATTTAGTTTCGTACGCTACCCCTACTTCACGTACTTACTGGCTTTTCAGCTACCGCTTACTTCTACGGCTAAACACTCTAAAACTACTTG
The DNA here is from genome assembly GCA_008642245.1 of Bassia scoparia. Lineage (NCBI taxonomy): Eukaryota > Viridiplantae > Streptophyta > Magnoliopsida > Caryophyllales > Amaranthaceae > Bassia > Bassia scoparia. The sequence continues at coordinate 24,362 of SNQN01000200.1, read as the reverse complement.
CACCGTACTTTGTCGAAACGCCCATATTGACAGTTTACTTAGACAAAATATTGTATACGCTTTTTTTAATCTTAATCAAATATACATCTTAGGTACTCGCAATATAATATTACTCCTCCATTTTTTTAGCTGTTTATATTTATTTTGGGATGTTTTCAATAGTTGTTCCCATCTAAAATTACTTAATTTTTACTATTTATTACTCAAATATTTCAACTTTCATTACTTTATTCAATCTATTTACCATAAATTATTTTTCTCAAAACAATCACTCATCATTTATTCTTTTACCTAACTACTCAACTATTTTATCTAACTCAATCAACTCACTTAAAAACTCCGTGCAAATTGTGATATGGAACAATTAAAAAACGGAAGAGTATCATAATATTAAATTTTATGAACACATGGAGTACATCAATTCGAACACTATTATAAGTAACACGGCATTGATCGTGATTAATTTAGGTAAAGATAAATTTGAACGAAAAGAAAGTGGGACAATACCTTATTAAAGCTAAAAAGAAGGATGAAATAAAAAAGAATGAGACATGCATGATTAATTGCCTACTAGGTCATTTCCAAGTTCAATAATTGAGTATTTTGAGGTTGCGATTTGTGAGTTGCAAATTTGCAATATCAGAATATCTTATCTCAGCTATTCAATCACTTGGTTATAATAGGCACGTGTTTGCCAAAAAATGAACCAGCTTTCTTGTTTTCTTCTTACCTCACAAATTACATTACAGATTTACAAGATTTACAGATATGGGAAAATTTCATCTTGTTATGTGTTCTCTCTTTGCTTCAGGATATCTTATACTAGTTTCATGTACACGATGCGTGTAATAACTTTTCATTCATATTAGACTTTAATAACAAAATACTCATAACATAGATATATGTCAACGAAAGTCAACTTAAATTAATAATGCAAAAGCTAACAAGCGCCCTCGCGATCGGGGCGTTAGATAAGTTAACTAAAGTTGAAAATATTTAATGAATTTAAACATTAATACCAATTGCGCGTGATTTTGACATGATTTTCAAAAATTATTATTTTTAAGAAATAATTAAGCCTTAACTAATGCCTCCGGGGAGTCCGTTGGAAGATTGAATTAATAATGAAGTCCAAAATTGGTTAATCTACTAAAACGAGATTTAATTTGATACGAAATTAATCTCAACTGTTACATCATGGGAAAAAAACGATATGTTTGATCTTTTGATTTATTGTCACCGCATGTAGTGACTGCCGACCACACCCAAGGTGTCTAGCTTGCTACAGTTGAGTTGCATTGATTCAAGTATATTCTCTTATTCAATCTAGACACCTTGTATGCATACTTAAGAAAGGTGTACGTCTTAGAAATAACAATAAAAAAAATACTGAGTAACGAATGTAAATTAAGTAAACACTTTTAAAAGTAAACGTATATTTGTTTGAGTCAGCATTTGCAAGTGCGCAAGCGGAAGCAATCATCTGGAATGGTCACTTCAATGATAGGAAGAAGATGCAAAGATATCAGAAAGCATTTAGTAAAGAATTGAGTATGGCAATTGAGAAAGCTTTTGAATGAAAAACATCACACAAATGGACCACTCAAATGCGCTAAATATTAGAGACTGCTTTCATACCCTTGTTGTGAATCTTTCTATGTGATACTATGACCGTGCCCATATGTCTATAAGCTTCTAAGTCTCTAACCATATAAAGTTCGAGATGAAAGTACAATTATAATGATATTTAAACGTATATAATAAGTACCTGTAGGTGTATCATGCAACATAGTGATGTTTAGTTGGTGTATCGAGTATTATTGTTTGTTTTAAGTAATTTTCTAGCCTTACAATGTAAGGATAATATATATGTCTCAATTTCTACTATTATCTTGTGCACGAGAGAGACGAGACTTGAATTGTCTTTAATATTTGTTATGAAAATTTATGTTTGACTTATGTGTATTGTTAATTATTCAATTCTTGTGCATTTTTAATTATATTATGTCCTTGCTTTTTTGGCTCAAAAACAAATTTTTAGATGTTAAAATAGGAAAATAAAGTTGCAAGCAAATAGAGAATCTTGAACTTCTCTAAAGTCACATAACTTGCAGGGGATAGATGATGAGAATCACCAAGGGAGCGATAAGAGGTCAATCACATACCGAGTAACTCAACGTATATAATTAACATAGACGATACATAGTACAATATACTTTGGGAATTGGATATACAACATTTTTTGTGTTTGTTATAAACTACATACACCACCATGTGCTAATCGGGTTTTACTCTACATTATTTAATGTGGAAGTGATGCATTCCAAGTCTCACATCGGAAAATATAAGCAAGAGAGTGCTTTATATATGAGCTCACACACATATTATATAAAAAAACTTTTGTGAAGGTGCCCAAAAACAAAGTTGTGAGGTTAACACCTAAAGCGACATATGTTATTGTATGTGTGTTGTGAGCGGTTCGGCGGCCCTACATTTAAGAAGGTACTAGCCATTCATGTATTCGTAAGTCTATATATGAACCGCATTCGTTATGTTTTAACTAATTTACACTGTTTTATACATCCTCATCAAAGTGGATGTAAATTATTAATTTAAGAAAATTGTCGACAGAACAAGCCACGTTGCAATTAGATTAAACGTTTCAGCCTCTCCCCGATCAAAATCTTAAATGTGTATCTTCTGGAATAAAAAATTACAAAAACTCTATGTGGTATCATTGGAATTTCCTTTTCCTGTATTTCAATAAAAAACATTAAGTTTGAGATTAAGAAAAAATATAATTTGACAATCAGCGGAAGGCAATCTCTTTATTTTTCTCCCTACCCCTTCATCACAATAAACAACTCCTGACATAACAAATTTGCGAATAATTAATGTAGCCATGCTCAGTTTATAAAACAGACCCAAGTTATATACAGGTCTCTAGATATAAACAATAATAAACAATTTTTCCACTACTTTCTTTTTCACTCGCATAATAACAACTCCTACTAATTCAGCTAATATTTTAATACCAATTTACACTCTATTACCGCACCAATCATTTATTCCATATGTAAAGCTCGAAACAATGTATCAGGTGTTTTTGGTCCTTTCAACAACGCGAAATATACAAAAGTGGGAAAAGAGATGGATTATGTCTGCCCTTATGCATGATCACAATAGCCAATTTCGGTGTGTGTGCGATACTGATATACTCCAGTGCCGCTCGTCCGATGAAGTTGTGTGCATTCGATATGACAATATCGATGAGGGAAAATCGATGTAAGGATTCTATTTTACGAGCTTTCCTGACTATTACACCACATAAACGACACGGATGTCACAATAGTCTATTCCACCGCTCATCAGAACTATACCATACACCGTACACACATACAATATACAAGTAATTCGTATTCAGTTTTTTTCGTTTCAAAACTAATGCAGCATGCACCTCTAGCCATAATGTCAATAATTGAGATAATTGTACTGTGTTACATGTGATTTGAGATAATGTGAGTGCTTTGAGTACTTGCTACTAGAGGAATGAATCTAATGATTCCATATCAGCTTGGTTAAACTTATCTTCTCCGTAACTAGTTAGTTACATTAGTTCTTAAAACGAGCAGTTTCAATTAGATGCTTTCATTGTTTTTTTCCTTTTTTGGAGTGGATCACTATGAAAATCACATTTCTCTCTTTATGTGGGGACCCAAATTAAATTACTATTTTCACATTTTTTATTAAAATATTCATCTACACATACTTTAATATTTTTTTCTCTCTTTGGTCTCCCTTACACACTCACCACTATTAAAATTCTGCTCAAACCTGTGCTTCACAAGTGAACAACTAACCATTAATGAACAAGTCGTTAACATAAAGAAAAAAGAAAAGGGAATTTCCAATGATAATGACGAGTTTTGCGCGATGGTAATGACGTGTTTTTTTTAATCCAATGTAATTGATGTGTTTTATTTTCATTCCCACGGTTTATATGGGATTTCTTTAATAGGGGCTATATGCTAGAAATTTTGTCCAAATAACCTTATTTAGGTTTTGACCACTTTTGTCCCTTATGGTTGAATTTGAGTCGAAATTCAAAAAATTGACCAGATCCAATCACGACTACATACGGGTTGCTTTAATTTCAGCTCGATATGAGTAGAAAAAATACTCATTTAACATTTCGGGGTCACTTTTATTCTATAATCAATTTGAGTCGGTAATTCGAAAAATTGTCGGATCAATCACTAACCTAACTTATAGAAAATCCCCTTATAATAGGTTGGGAATTGAAAGTAAAACATCTAAAACATACCATTGAAATTTCGCCAAAAAACTCATCATTACCATTGGAAATTTTCCAAAAAAAGGTCTCAAATTTTCTTTCTCTCAAAATTATAGATAGAAAATTTTGCATCTATTAGTGTCTCCTCTTTGCTTCAGGCTATACTGAGTTCATATAAGAGGATGCACGCAAATGCGTGCTTGTATTATAAATTATACTGATAATTCATAAAAAATGTTATATGGTACTATGTATCCATATAAAGGTTATAGCTAATTAGCAAATTACAATATTTATTCTATGAATTGAATTATTTTGAATAGTTATGTCTTCAAGTTGAAATTAAAAATAAAACACATAATGTTTTAACTACAATTTGAAATATGTTCCATTGTTAAGGTTTTTGACTAATTAACTCGCATAGAAATAAATCAGTTTCATATTTAATCACATAAATTACTAAAACGGGATATAATTTAGCACATCCAATTTATATTTTTAAATTTCATTAAGGTTATAAAGCGTTAGAGGGGACACCATCTTCCTCCCCCCTTCCCTTAATCTTATATAATAGAGATGTGTGAAATAAACGTGCATGCTTTTCGTTATGCCATTTAACGTCCACATATAATGCATTCAAATTATTTCATTTTACATGCCCTATTCAACTCGTCAAAAGGAAGGATGGATAAACTAAGGTTTACATGCATGTTTTATATATCTTCTTATTATCACGCTGTTTTTGATATAATGTCATAGATATCAATAAAAAAAACTTAAACTAATATGGTGTGATTGTAGTTTAATACTCGTATTGATTTTATATTATAACAATAAATTCTTAAATTCATATCGAGCTAATAAGATTAATCCAGTGATCCCGGCTACACATGAAGGCTCTAGCTTAAATTGAGTTAAATGGACTCAAAGAGGATTATTATATCCCATCAAGACAATATGTTCAGTTTCCATCGACTTAAATTACGGAAAAAATAATAGTATTACGTTCTTCATTCTCATGCATGCAATTAAAGTACTAACACGCACTTTGAAAATATTTTTAATTTAGTTTTTATCAATAATTAACTTTGATATAATGTCTTCTAAAAATGAGATCTTAAATTTTATACGAACTAAGATCAACTACTTATTTGGGAAAAAAAAAATGTTTGATTTTCATCGTCTCCATAGCCCGTAGGTGATTAATCGACCCCGGCCCGCCCAAGGTGTCTAGCTAGCTTGCTAAAATTGAGTTGCATTCTTTCAAACATATTCTTTTCCATCAAGACATTTCGGTGTACTCATATGTATACTTAAAATGTACGTCTTAGTAAATTAATGATAAATAAAAGGCTTCGTAATTAAATAACGCATAATAATGCTATGTTCTTTATTCTCAAACAAAGTAACACTTTCAAAATATGTAATGACGACACTGACTGTATACTTGTTTGTGGTCCGGCATTAGCAAGTGTGGAAGCGCGAGAAGCAATCATCTAGGATTAATGACCACTTAATTAGAAGAAGATAAAAAGATATCAGGAAGCATTAGTAAAGAATTAAGCGTGGCAATTGAGGAAGCTCTTGATGAATTAGCATCAAAAAATGGACCACTCAAATGTGCTCAACGATTTGAAGATTGCTTGCGTGCTCCTTCTTGTGAACCTTTCTATTGTGATTACTATCACCGCGCCTTATGTCTATAAGTCTCTAAAGCTCCGTTTGTTTTGAAAGAAAACAATTTTTCATGGAAAATCATTTTCCACGAAACCTAAGTCTCTAACCATAATGAGTTCGAGATGAAAGTAACAATTATACATATATATATGTAGTATTTCATATATATAATAATACCTTGTACGGTGTATCATACAATAACACCAGGTGATAGATGTTCAGTTGGTTGTAACCAAGTTTTTATTGTTTGTCGAGGCCGTGTATGTTGGCTAGGTTAACTGATCTGATGTACCCCCTTCTTCTAGCCTTTCGGTAAGAATTCGAACGAGTTTATAATGCTCGWCTTTTGTACTATATGTCTCAATTTTGCTATTATTTATCTTTGCATACGAGAGAGAATGAGACTTGAATTGTCTTGTTTATTTATTTATGAAAATAAAATATTTGTACTGATGTCTATATATTATATTCAATTCTTTTGCATTATTGCTTTGATGCTTTGTGTTAATTTTTTTTTTTTAATTTTTTGCTCAATAATATACAAGTTTAAAATAGGATAAATAAGGCTCCGTTCGTTTGGGGTGAATTGAATTGAAATGAAGTTGGTTGAAGATGAAAGTTGACTAAACTGAATTGAAGTGAAAAGAGATGGAGTCGGTTGAATTGAATTGAAGTGAACTAAAATGAGCTTTAAGTGAATTGGAATTGACTAAACTCAACTGAATTGAAATTGACTGAACTAAACTAATTAAAATACTAATCGTATAAAATTAAGCCCCAAAGAACAGGACATAAAGGTCACCGATAATAATCTTGAACTTCTTATAAGATCAAAATCGAGAAACTTGAACTTCTTATAAGATCAAAATCGAGAAACTTGAACTTCTTATAAAATTACCGTAATAATTTTCTTTTTGAACATCATTCATTTATGCCACATGATGAACTTGCAAAGTACAATACAACTGGGGACCATACAAGTATACAACACATGTCTAGTCTGATTTTACAATATCAACACGTGTTAATCGGGTCTTTATTACTCTTTACGCATAAGAATAAACTCTTACTTTATTCGGTCCACTAAATTCATGTCATATTCAATTATTCATTAGTAGTGAAATTTTTCTAAATTTCCGTCAATATATGAGAATGAATATAGTCAAGTAGGATCTTGTTAGAATCGTTTTCATGAGCAGTTTATTAAAATTCAATTTATAAATAATTTTTACTAATATATAACTAAAGATATTTGACATTTAAATTGTTTATTGATAAACGTATAAAGTAGAAGTGACAAAAAATTAATGCAACAGAGRAAGTACAATATAAGCCACATAATTAAATCTTCCACAGTTTCATTTGTAATATTTCATTGCTTTCTTTTTACTTGCACAAGCTCCATTATAAGACAATTTCATATTATTACTCGCATCATTGTGACTTTTTGTGACTTCAAATGACCATTATATCCTTATTACTAAATTAAATCATCATTAGTATTCACTAATCTATGTGATTAACCCTTTTCTCTTCTCTATTATCATCACTTAATCAATTCACAATCCCTTGATTAATTATCCAATGGAAAAAAATGTCTTAAATTTCGGGAAAAAAACTAAGTGATGCAACTTTAAAGAAACCGCCTCTCGTTAATCAAATTGATTTTTGATGAAATTACCAATTAAAATATCCTTCGGTTATTTGTTTTCAAATCYACGAGGACGAGGATAAGGATAATTTAAAATTTATAGAAAGTAAATGTTTCATATATAGTGTAGCTTTATTAACATGTGTCTTTTTCTCATTAAAAAATCTGGATTGCTAAACGAGAGTCCGTTTTACGTAGATCAATGTCCACTTTCGTGTGAACTTCCCATATTACCTTCAGATTCTCACCCCGTAACCACCAACGCATGAGCCTTGTAGTATGGCGTCCACCCATGGTCTGAACGCCTACCAAGCGGTCCATACATGGTCTGGACGCCTAGCAAGGCTCCAGTGCCATTCAAAGTCACATGTTTTTTACGTGGTGTGGGTGGTGTTGTGTGGTAGGGTGTGTCAGTGGTGATTTGGTGGTAGGGTGCCTGGTGTGGTTGTTGGTGTGGTAGGTGGGTGTTGGTTGGTTAGGAGGGGATTGGAGGAAGACGTGTTGGAAATTCACACAAAGTGACTTGATTCTAGTAAAGTGGACTTCAATAGTATACTTAAAAAAAATGTCTTGGATTTTTTGGAGGTTGATTTAAACTTTATAAAGTTATAATCATATGATATTATTAATGTATAATATAAGATTTAGAGAAGAGGAAGAATATTAAGCGATTTATAGAGTAATCACAAGTCTATATAAAATAGTGAGTTGAGCATAAACTTGAGAAAGTACTAGAAACTAGGAAACTGAAAATAACTCTAGAATTATCTCAACAGATACTGCAATTTAGCTAGAAATAATAAGAATAGTAACTTAACTAATTTACAATATTAATTTAATTAAGTCTAATATATAACGTTAAATCGTTATGGATACTCTTTCTTTCTCTATATTATGATGTTCATAGAAGCAGAATAATATCTACTTCTATAGATACTTCTTTCTTTCTGATGAATGATGTAGATCAAATATAAGAAAGGGTTTTCCTTAACAAATCACAAGAAATGGAGAAAGTTTAGACCTAGGATAATGAAATGTATCAATTGAAAAATCTATAAAATTAGGTTGGAAATATTATCAGAGTATTAATCACAAGTTTCACAAACCAAGATGATGCATGAGTAGTAGTGTAGACTGTGAGTTATTCTATACATACATACAGAGAACTGAATTCGATTCGCATTCCAAAACAAAATTCGTACTTCATTTTAGCGACCGCCATCCCATTTAAACGCTTGACAATCGCGAAAAATGGAGTGCGATATTCTATTTGGAACGCGAAATCAATTTAACTTAAACTATACAATGTGTACATTCCGTATTCAATTTTTTCCACTGAAAATAACACATTGTTGGGTTTAAAACGTGCATGGACCATAGCCAATGCCAATAATTGAATATAATTGGATAATGTTATATTTGTGATATTGATTCGAGATAATGTGAGTTGTACTAGAGGTAATGATCCCATATCACTTGTTTAAATAGGATTGGCATAAAATAAGTGAACCAAGTTAAGCATTTAAATAAAAGGCGTAAAATATTCTCTTCAATTACACAATAATTACAAATAAAGATAGGAAAAATTTTCCATCTCTTATTATGTGTCTCCTCTTGCTTCAGTAATGTGTGAAACATGCATTCTTTACACCATTTAACAATATTAGGCATTCAAATCTCTCATTTTACATGCTCCTTTAATATACTCATACATGCTTATTCTAACTCGTTTTATCTTCTTATTATCACGCTAATTTTGATATAATGTCATAGAATCATATCAATAAAAAAACTTAAACTAATATGGCATAGTTGAAGTTTAATATTGATTTTATAACATAATAATAAATTCTTAAATTCATATCAAGCTAAGGTTAACCCAATAAAATAAAGTTTGTATTTTCCCAACCAACCCRAAGGAGTCTGAGTAGCTTAAATTGAACCACATAGACCCAAAGAGAATAATTATATCCCATCAAGACAATCTATTCTATTTCCATGAGGGTGTTGGTTGTTAATCTTGTTATAGCTTAGTAGTAGAGCATACCACTTTCTCTGGCGTCGGCCAGGGATATATAGATCGAGCCTCACCCCACCTCCCCCATTGCATAGTTTTTGAAATACGATATATGTAGGGTTTCACTCGTCTACCTTATTGTGTAACACTATATATTTGTTTGGGGTTCAGCACTAGGAAGTGTGCAAGCGAGGATGAATCCTCTTGGAATGGTGGCCAAGCAAGAGATGGAAGATAGCAAGTTAGCAGAAGCCATTATTAGCAAGGAATTAAGTGTGGTAATTGAGAAAGCTCTTGATGAAGTAGCAGCAGCACAAAACGGACCACTCAAGTGCGCCGGACCATTGGAAGACTGCTTTAATACTCCTTGCTGCCCACCATATCGATGTCACCAGCTTGGAGGCTATTGTTACCACAGTGCGCACACGCCTCTAACGGTCTAATTAAGGTCTAACCACATTGAGTTCGGGATGAAACCGAAAGTATCAATTATATAGTACTTCGTCTATAATAAGGTACCATATATGTACCATGCAACCACCAGCGATGTTCAATTGGTTGTGACTAAGTGTTTGTTGTTTGTCTAGGCCGATGCGAGCTAGATGATCCTTGGATCGATTCTCGATCTTCTAGCCTTTCGGTGAGGGTTTATTACTTTATTTGAGTTTCTAATGCTCTACGCATTTTTACTATATATGTATCTCAGTTCTATAATTATACAACTTATCTTAAGAAAAGACTTGCTTTGTCTATATATACTAGTATCATATAGCGCACGCGCACGTCGTGTTCCACTTTGTTATACTTCAATTATYATCGTTAATACAAGTACATRAATAATTAAGACAAGGATTAATATTAATTAATAAAAGATAGAAACTAAACTTTATCAATTTATTATATCTATGCATGGTGCATATAAGAATTTTATCAATTTATATTTCCATTAAATGATGTATTTCAGATAGTAACTACAACCCTATTTGTAAGATGTGGTAGTGCCATTAATTATATAGGTTATAATAAATTAGGAAATTTATTCACAACTCCCACTAAAAAGACGACATTTGCATTAAACTGTCATCATTAAAAAAAATTATCCGCAACAGTCACAAATTTCCTTTTCATTGTGACAAGTGGTGTTTCCAACGTTGACCGGCCAAAGGGCGTTGCCAAATGATGTTTCCGGCATTGATGGAGGTTTGGTTGAGGAAGGTGGAGGGTGAAAATAGGGTGTGGTTGAGCTTCGGTGGCCGGTCAACGACTCAACGCCGAAAACACCCTTTGACAATGATCAAACACCCTTTGACGGTGGTCAAAAAAGAAAAGTGGATTCGTGACTGTTGTGGACAAATTTTTTTAATAACGACAGTTATTCGTAAAGGTGGACTTTTTAGTGAGAATTGTGGATAAATTTTCCAATAAATTATAAAGTACGGAGTAGTAGCTTGTTTTATACACCACAATTGAATGTAACTATGAATAATCATAAAGTTGTGGCTATTCTAAGATTCAAGAGTTGTTATCAACAATGTTTTTTAATAGTGCTTAGAAAGCCGCGAAGGACGCTTATAAAAATATCTAATAAACAATTAATAGAGTGGTCATAATATAAATACATATCAAAAGAGTCCTATTTTCTATAGCTTTTCCCTAACACAAAAGTTCAATCGATAAACTACAACCTAACCTTTGAAAGAACTTTTCTCAATCTATTAAAACTAAAATTTACTTATCCTAAACTAACCAATTCAAAATATAAATTCCGGGAATAATATTTACTTATAAATTAAATGTTTAAAATTAAATAATTAGGGTGTTTGTAAAGTCACTATTAAAACTATAATCCGCATGAATTTACATGATGTATCAACCAATGGGGTGTTAATTGTTAAATGTAAAAAATGAACAATATTAACTTATTTGTTAAATCACTGTCATCGACACAATGGGCGTGTTCTGCAATGATAGCGTTGGAAGTAACTTTTAGCGGTATAAGTAGTAGGTAGCTTAAAAGCTAGTAAGTAGCGTTGGAAGTAGCGGGTAGCGGACGAAACTAAAATTGTCAATATGAGTGTTCGGCAGAAGTAACGGTTGTATTTATAATATAAGAAAATTAATTACCAAGTAGCTTTTTATCCTAACTTAAAAGCTAAAAGCTAAAACGCTACTCCTACTATGGGCGTGTTCGGCATAGCTTTTTTAGGTAACTTTTAGCGTTCTGACTAGATTAAAAAGCTACTTGGTTAATTTTATTACTGTTAGGCAAAGTAGCGTTTTGAGTAGCTTTTAGCGTTAAACGCTACCTTTTTCAAACGCTAGTAGGAGTAGCGTTTTAGCTTTTAGCTTTTAAGTTAGGATAAAAAGCTACTTGATAATTAATTTTCTTTTATTATAAATACATCCGCTACTTCTGTCGAACACCCATATTGACAATTTTAGTTTCGTCCGCTACCCGCTACTTACTAACTTTTAAGCTACCCGCTACTTATACCGCTAAAAGCTACTTCCAACGCTATCATTGCCGAACACGCCCTAGCGTTTGAAAAAGGTAGCGTTTAATGTTAAAAGCTACTCAAAACGCTACTTTGCCGAACAGTAATAAAATTAACCAAGTAGCTTTTTAATCTAATCAAAACGCTAAAAGCTACCTAAAAAAGCTACGCCGAATACGCCCAATGTAACAGGTAAGCTAGCTCTCACCACGACTAATCTTTCATGATTTTTTGTAGCATCTTCACGACCATTGACCAAATAATCATGATATTGGGCGTGTTCGGCAATGATAGCGTTTGAAGTAGCTTTTAGCGGTATAAGTAGCAGGTAGCTTAAAAGCTAGTAAGTAGCGTTGGAAGTAGCTGGTAGCGGACGAAACTAAAATTGTCAATATGAGTGTTCGGCAGAAGTAGCGGTTGTATTTATAATAGAAGAAAATTAATTACCAAGTAGCTTTTTATCCTAGCTTAAAAGCTAAAAGCTAAAACGCTACTCCTACTAGCGTTTGAAAAAGGTAGCGTTTAACGCTAAAAGCTACTCAAAACGCTACCTTGCCGAACAGTAATAAAATTAACCAAGTAGCTTTTTAATCTAGTCAGAAAGCTAAAAGCTACCTAAAAAAGCTACGCCAAACACGCCCATTGCTATCGTTTAAAAAATTGTTCAAGTGATTTGGTACATCATAACTTATTTAAAGTACTCCCCTTCTAACAAAATTGCAACAATTATTTACACTTTTCATGCATGTCGACTTGTCGAGACAAAATTTTAAAGATTAATATCTCTAATTATGTATTTGCAAAAATTATAAACGCCAGATAGATCATAAAAAAATACAAGTTGAGACGAATCCAACGAGATTCTAAATAGCTATATTTTTTCTTACGTATAAGTCACAAATTACGATCAAAGTCAAAATTGTAAATAGAATCAAAAATACAAATGTTACATTTATTTTGTTATGTAGGGAGTAGACAAATTCCCACAAATACAAATGCAAAGACAAAGAATCACGAATAAAACGTTTAACCCATTCTACATTTCTACTTGATGGTAACATGATTTATGAAGATAATAAATAGCGACGTTTTAAAGTTTCCTTTTATTTTAATAATAGTGCCCTACACTCCTACCATATGACTCCACCATAGACAAGCATACACCATATCAAAAATTGTACTCCATGCATAATAATCAACAAAAAAATAGTGTGATGTTCGAACATGACTATTTGAGCAGGCAATTCCGAGGTTGGATAAAAAACTAACAATAATTGGGATAATAAGGTCACTAACCTTTTCCACTCTAATTTTTATAAATAAAATATACATTCTTTTTAGTTACCAAAACATTATATTTTTATTTTAAATGAGCAAATATTATTAAAAAAGATGTTAGTGACTTCATTGTCCCAACGTCAGTTAGGGACTAGCAATTCCTCGGCAACTCCTGTATTACAGAAATACTTAAAAATAGTGTTGAATGTACATGTTTTCAACTTCAAGTGTGAATAATCTTTATTAGATAATATTTCATGTTATGTGCTCAAATTCTAAATATATCCATTCACCGAAGTTGAATTTTGTATTTGCCTAATTTATTGTATAACCATATGCTGAAATTCTAGTCCTCATCATAATAACCGGGCTATGAAAAAACTAACTCAATGTATATAAAAATCTCAAGTAACAGCCATAAACCCGTAATTCTTCTGCCATACAACAAAAAAGATCATAAATTATGTGAGTAGCAACTATATCAATTACAGACAGCAATATTCAGAATCATAAATCTTGCCACCGTCTCTAACTAATCAAAAACGAGGCATCGTATTAGCAAAAACATGATTAAACACATATTTGGATATACATTGTCAGTAACAGCGGCGAAAAACTGATCAGGAACAGCCATCAACACATTCAGGGTCAGTATTTGACACTCAGGGCTAAGGTTCTGGAAAAACTGATCTTCAAATTAAAAATCAAAAGTTTCTGCTGCCTGTTGACTCTAAATCTGTAGAAATTAAAAAATTCAGCCATGTTGTTGCCTATCAATCTATGCCAGACTCGAGTAAAAGTCTAAAACAAAAGTACAAAACTACACACCATGTTGAAGCATTGAGTTCCTTACCAAATCACAATGTCTTGTATAGCAGTATACATTGGCATCCGCCTTTTAAAATAAACCATATAATGGAATGAAAAGTTTAAGACATGAAAGTTGGATATCACAAACCAGGTTACTGCTTAATTATCTCTTTATCAAAAGAGTTGTTGCTTCCCAGGCTCTCGGCTCCAAATAAATTTTCACCATATGCGGGCTGTGCTGAGAAGCTGAACTAGCAAGCTCATAACTTGAAATCAAAGGCACTCAAAGTGGACAGGAGAAAGGAAAATTATGCTTCAAAGTTAATGGCATGATGTGACAATTTACACATCAGTCTCAAGGATGAGTTTTAACTCCGAGATTAGCCAACCAAATTTCCAAGGACTCAGGAAAATGGAGCTTTTACATGATTGCAGTTGAATATTCAGAATATCTGCCAGGACAAAATAAATAGCATAACACATCTTTAAGTTTCAAAGTGTTCATGCATCTGGTTCCAGTAACAGGGCACGGGATGCATACATTGACAAAACATTCAAACCTTAAGTAGCACTAAATTGGCAAAGTTTTCTACAGCCAAAAAAAAAGAAGCTAGATCTCCCTCGAATAAGTAAACAGACAAATACAGGCACACCACAAGGCTGCAAAATCAGCTACAATGCAAATTGTAACATATATCTTATCTGTTTTGAAAAACCAGCATTCTAAACATCAATTTTAACTATAAAAGGACTTTTGCATGCCTCTGAATTGCAAACAAGAACAGTATTCTGCAGTCTAAGATTCTGAAAAGGAAAACCAGATTCAAACAGAGAAAATAATAATCAGACGACCATAGATAAACAGAGATGAGATATAAATTAAAAACGAAATGATATATATAATCACGTTGTTCAGGCCTATCTTTCAAACAGATTACAGTATATAGGATTATAGATCTCCTTTCCTTTTGCTCTGTTACAACTTGCAAGGCAGATGAAATAGAAAAGCTTCTTTGATAAGGTGAATGGCAGTGCACCAAAAATGCAACCTTCTTACACTTAACAAATATGCAGGCAAGACACTTATAACCAATAACTTCCAAGACAAATTAAAGTGGCAGTAGAAAGATAGCTCAACTATTGACAACTTTTATAAACACATCAGTGAAAACTTGAAATTGCACATAGCAAAAGCTACAAACTACAGAGTCTGCAATGGAAAGCACACAAGAGTATCATAACTGCACTCACTTCATTGACTATCAGTATCAGTATTTGCTTAAACTTCATAAATACCGTTTTAAAAACTTTGAAAATAAAATAAAATCAAGCTGCAGTTTTTACTTGCCTTTTTATTTATTTTCTTGTCAAGCTTCTTTTAGCTCCCTATTTATGAAGCAATAAATTAGTCGCACAAAGAAAAGATCATCATATCTTATTAAAGAGACGATGAAGAACAAAGAATGAAGCATGACCAATTCACTTGGATTACTCATAAGTGCAAGCATTCATACAAGGGACACCTTTTTCATGATCTTATTCATATCACTAAAGATCACCAATACAGCATAACAGAATCGGAATACAAGGATTTAGAGGATTTCCATAATACTCCGAGATAAATTGAAGTCTTTAATCAATTCTTGCGCCGAACAGCACAACTGGTTTAAATGCCTCAGAGATACCATCGCTTCCAGTATCCATTGAATTTCGCTGACCACAAAGACCTTGAGGATGGGACGCCGCAGCCTCACTTGACAAGAAATGTTCAAAATTTAATGAATAAGTTCTACGTTTTATCATTGAAATTATGGCTCCAAAATTATACATCCTTTGAAACCGCAATTCTTCAAAAATGTTGATGGTCGATGGGGCATTCATTGAGGTGAGTCTAAAAAGCTTTAGGTTGGCTCTGTCATAAGCAACAGCAGCATCAGCATTTGTTGCGAAGGTTCCAAGCCCCAATCGCCTTTTGTTCACGCACAATTGAGCACCCCATGTCCCATTTCTTCTTAACACATTGCCCTTGAATCTAGTAACCAGGCCAACTCCCTCCATGGATTAAGGTTTCTCTCTCTCTCTCTCTCTCTGCAACACAATGTGATTGAGGAAGATTTAGAAGAAGAAGACAGCAAGAGTAGAGATAGAAGTCCAGGCTCTCATTATTTATATGGAAAACTAGGGTTTGAAAGAGATCATACCATTTGACATCTCAAAAAAAGGAATGTGTTGATATATCGGAGCAACATTTATGGTAGCTTTTCTAAGTTGCTGCTCTCTTAATCAATTTAACTTCAAATGATCCGCCATACATGTGTTATGCAGATAAAGGTCAATAATCAAAAGAAACCCATGCAACAAAGGTTGTTCTTATCCAAGACTTTGACATGATCAAAAGTATAACAGAGAGACAATAGCTTTGCAAAGATACACTTCAACAAAAAAGAAAAATGCAATAAAGCAGCTCAGTTTTAGATCCAATAATCAATTTCTTATTCCAACAGAAGATCTAACAACAGATGCTTAGTAATGTTAAGTGGAAACTTTCTGATATAAATCTAGTTCATAAAATAAATTAAGAATTATGTTAATAAAACACTAACCTTGCATGTATTAAGTTTCAACACATTTTAGAGTTGAATGAGAATTATACACAACAGCCCTTGTAGCCTCTTACATGAAGATTTAACCAATGGGATTCATAGCTGTTTAGTTCTTAAAAAGATTTCAGGGCTTTAGATATTTAAGAGTGCCTAGATTAGATTTGACAAGGTTCAAAAAAATGTACTTGTATAAGCATAATGCATTCTAGGATCCATTAAAGAAACTATGCAAGTAAGAGGGAAAAAGGCCACACAGCATCTCATAATCATCCAAAATAGACTCTGCACAATAGAGTTAAATAAACAACTATTACGATAGGAATGAATAAAACATAACTTCTAGCGATTTCGCTCCACTGAGGTCTAACTGATTGGAGAATCCTTGAAAGAAGAGAAACTTCGAAACAGATTAATAAAGGATATGCATAGAATGGTGGATCCTAACCTCAACATGTCATGAGCGATTCAAGAGTATCAGATGGAGCCATCATCAACACCTCCCTTTTCTCTTAATTACAAGAAGGCAAAGCTTAGTGATGAATGAGATAACCAGAAAAACAATACAAAGAGAACAAAGACCAAGTACAATATCCAATATCAATTGACCAAAACAAAACTAAAAGCAAATCACCTTCAGGCATGCAACTTTTCATAATATGTATGATCCGGTTGTCTCATCATTTTCCATGACATATAGTGCCAATTCACAAAGGTACTCTTTACATTAATAATAAGTTGATAACAATGTCAAGACGCTCAAAACCATTGCACCAGCATTTCACAACCCACCCCACCAAATGATCATCACACAAGCATATCTCAATAGATTTGAGCAAACAACATATATTTCTAAGGAATCTAAGTTTCAGTTACTGATGAAGTAGCATCAACTGAATTCAGAAATCTTAAGAAGTTACAAAGGCCTGAGTATTAAATTGCTTAAATCAGATGTGACTAGATTTGGACAAAATCATATGTATATTGCATTTAACAATAAAGTTGAGCAAGTAAAAAAGAAAAGAGACAGAAAGACGGTATGAGGAATGATCTTTATGCAAGCAAAATTATCCAAGCAATGATCATTCTGCATAACCGTCCCTGCCACCCCACCAAATTCCCTTCCCCCTCATGCATATGATATTCAATTAAAAGAATCCAATGAATGTACTGAAAGAGACAGCAAACTTTTGAACTAGAAAACAGATGATCTTGAGAGATAGAGTATAATCAACAACGGAGAACCATATTTTCATTCATTCACTGTATTACAGAAACTTTGATGACTTACATTTTTAAGTCTCTACATAACCTATGACCGTCAATATCAACTCCTATAAACTATCTCCCATTTGAACAATTGTAAAACTTTATCAGTATAATGATTTTGATCACATATATTCTAAACCAAATCATGCAAATGTAAGCTATATTCAGAATGCTACATATAGCATCTTACTACTACATGAAACAAACTAGAAAGATACTTGAGCATCAAAATCTTGCCTTAATCACCAATTCACCACTGATCAAAACTGATACCACCTGCACGACTGCCACGGTACCGCAGCCTGTCCAGGGAGCCGAGTCATCTGAAACTCAAAGATCTTGTTCCCGAGTGACCCTTTCTTCCTCTCACACCCCCTAATCTCATACAACCCGTCATACACATACAAGAGCTTAGCAGCATTCCTCTCGGATGTAATCCCTCTGATCACCCTGATTGGTTTCTTCTCCTCCATACTACTCCACAGAGCCTTGTTCCCTCCCTTAAGTTCCTGATCAGGTGGAACACCAACCTGGTTGCGTTTCAGCATCCCTCCCTCCCCAATATACACCAACGAATTCGGATCACTCAACTTATCAGAATGCCTCTCATTCGCAACAATTGAAGTCGCAATCCTGCCACCTTTCCACTCCATGCTATCAATGCCACTCTGAAACACCTTGTGCAATCCTACAATTGCCAACTCAACCCTGTAATGGAACTTGTCCCCGACCTCAACCCCAGGAACATCCCCAACCCTATAGGCAGACCTGACCTCTAGCTTCCCCTCCTTCTTCAGCTCCGTATACGCCGTCGTATCGATCCTCCTAATTCCTCTACCACTCCTGACAATCTCGTCGCACCTCTTCCTAAACAACTCCACCATTCCAAGAACCTCTGACCTTTCCCCTGAGTCTTTGATTTCTTTCCCCGCATTACTGCTCACAACTGGTTTTCTCTTCCCAACATCATCACCTTTGATCGGCTCGCTTCTCACCGCAGTCACATTGCGCCTCCAATCATTGCAACTGCTGCGCAATTCACTCTCCGGAGCTTTCTCAGGGATCTTTTTAGCCTTTTTTGGGGAATCAACAACAAAGCCAGTAGGAAAGTCTCTCGAAAAATCATGAATGGTGCTCGTATCAGAAAACCCATTAAAAGACGAGCTCCAAATCCCACACCCAGGTGGGAAATCGCGACAAAACGAAACCCTAAATTGTCATTCCCAGAATTCTCAACTTCCATTTTTAGAAACTCTCAATAACAGAGGAATGAGTAAAATGGGTACAAAAACAAAGTGAAATTACGCGGAATTTGAAGTTGGAGGTGAACAAATTAAGTAGAAAACGAAGAATAGTGGCGAAAAAACAACGATTAACCCCCAAAAAATTGCAATTTAGAGTAATCGATAAAGCGAAGTAAACTCACCTTCTGGGTTTAAGGGTTTATCGGGCATTCAAACTTCGACGATACAGAAGAAGATAGAAAAGGGGGTTTTGCCGTTTTGGAATGATGTTGAGATTTTGAAGTTTTTTCAGTAGTTGAAATTATGGAAGCAAGCTGACTTCCATTGACGTGATTCTGAGAGCAGGAGGACAAAAAAAAGGAGGAGAGTATGAATGAATGAATGATGCCGATTGTTAATTACTTCAAATTTTATTATTTTTTTTTGTTTTTTTGTAACAAATTTTAGTGGACCAATTTTACGACACAATTAATTGTACACTTGTACATTACAAACACGCAAAATTTGTTAGGTACTCCCTCCGTATTCCGTAACGCAATAAAGGTAATAATTGAATTTTCGCGTATTTTTAGGTAGAGATTTAACAAAGTCAACGATCAAATTAATCTAAATAATTTTAACACAATGAATAATAGGATGATAAGTTTATTGTGTTAAAATTATTTTAATTAATTTGATCGTTTACTAAGTTAAATCTTTTCCTCAAAATGCGTGAAAATTCAATTATTGTTTTTATTGTGTTACGGAGAGTGCAAATTTAGGTTACCGAAGATGATTTCGGGCATTAGGGAAGAAATCTCTAGTAAAACTACTTTATTGGCTCATTTGATGATTACGAGTATGGATCTCTTCATTTCTTAGAGGATCCATACTCGATGATTAGTTGATTACGGGCATTTGGGAAGAAATCTCTAGTAAACGAGTTTCGAGTTTAATTACTTCCTCCGTTTTCAAATGCATGCAACAAAAGAATTTTTTATATCTCACAAATAATATCCCTTTGTTGCATCTATTAGAAAACGGAGGAAGTATTAGAATTTAGAGTTAGAGTATACAAGTTTACCTTTATGTTTAGAAGCTCTGACTGCATATTTGACTATCTTTTCATAAAAATGTGTTTGGTAAACTTTGTTAATTACGAAAAGCTGATTTTTTTTTATTTGAGTAAAATGACATTTATGTATATGTTTAATAGTGTGTTATGATCATAATAATAAGCAAAAAATCAATTGTTTTCTCTCACTCCAAAACCTCCAAAGAAAAAACTCGTATTTGGAGCTTTTTGACTTTGAGAGTTTTCACCTCAAAACTCTCTCTTGAAACTTTCCCAACCAACACCCTTATTAGAGTTTTGACTATTCAAAAACTCTATTAGTGGTCTAAAACTCTATTTTACCCCAAAACTATAATTGCGTAACTATAACCTTCTTTCATTTTTGTAACTTCAAGTGGAATTCATACCTCCATTTTCTAGTCATTTTCTTCTCAATTTTTTTAAGGGTTATGCTAAATACAGCCATTAGCTATATATAAGATATAAATATGTTACTTAAAAATGAAATAAGTTGTAAATTCAAGACAAAATAATACACTAATCGATGTAATAAATGATCAATTATTGCATATTATTTTCACTTTTAGCTTCTTATAATCAACCTTTAGGACTACATTTAACTTTTTCCTTTTTTTAATACGGAGTATGTTGGTGTCCTTTATAATAATTTACATTACATAGCTCATAGCTGCAAATCAAATTAGGAATTCAGTTATTCATCATGAAACATGTTAATTTGTCTCAGGTCAAATTGATGATATTAGATACGGAGTATACTATAGGAGAAGGGTGAACACACTTTTAAAAATCACAATTTGAATAACCTTTCGACATTTTGACAATAATTTTTCACGAAACTAAATCACAATAAACTCAAAGCAATTAAGTATACATATCATGGGGCATCTAATCAAAGCTAGGATCATTAATAAAATTTGATATTATTAATAAGAAAATGTCATTAAATTTGCACTATTTACAAAAAGAGATTAACTAGAAATACCCAGCTAGTAAGCCAAATGACAATAGGTTGGACACTAAGTTAAATAACATGTTAGGTCAAGAAAATTCAACACGTGTTAAGCCTAATTTAAGTGAACAAAGCGAGTTGAATTCGAATAGTCCTTGAACAAATTAAACAAGACTAATTATCACCCCTACTTTGATCAACAACAAAACACAACACAACTAGGGACTTTAACTTGTTTGGTACGAGTAATTTGTTATTATTTGGAACAATAGTATGATCGTGAAGTAGGTGAACAAAACATTATAAAATATCGAGAATCGTTATAAGCACACCTTCTATGAAAGTATAATTTTCAACGTTCTTTTCACGTTAAGTTTTCCATGTAATAATTTGGGGTGCGTATCTATAACAAGTCTTTCAATTGCTCCATTACTCGTTGTTCCAGAATTTTTCATACTCCAATTTGGATTTGTGATGACGATACATATGAGTAAGTATAAAACAATCACGGTTGTGGGATAAGTGGTCAATCACGGGCCTGACTCACATAATATCAACATAAATGTCTTTTATATTAACATAGATTACCTTTTAAATATCATACGGAGTAGATGTCTTTTTATTTTACATAGATGCTCAAAAAATGCACGAAAATTTTGAATGTAATTTGACCCATATCCATTCCCTTTTCACTTTTTCTTTTACACTTTTATCATGTGGAACTCACATTTCATTTTTTTTTGAAATGTTATTGACCTCATTATTCCTAACCCGTGATTGTTCTAACCCCCGATACAACATACGGAGTATATCCCAATCACAAAGTTTAAAAAGTGGTGCTCATCAATCATCATAACAACTTTATTTGGTTACCCTTTTGAGCAGCTTTAGCAAACAAAGAAATACTCTTCTGCAATAATAGTACAGTACTCCGTATTTTTTTTTTACAGAAAACTAGAATCAAAGTGACAACACAAATGATTCCAGATTATCGATCAAAGGAGATGACAGGTATAATACAAGGCTGGATTAGGTAGTTAGCTCATTACAATATAAATTAGAGGATCTTTACTATGATTATATCACCACCTTTTTAATCCTAATGACAGTTTGTATGACCACACAAGACAGATTTCTTTGTTTAATCAGTTAGGTAGACCACTTTATTATTCATATCCACTCTAGCAAACTTTGCTTTCTTAAGACTTTGAATCCACCACGCGCGCGGAAAAAAAAATACTTCATCCGTTTCAAATTATCTATTACTTCGTATATTTTAAACGTGTTGGAACATTATTTGTGTAAATTAACCTTATTTGATCGCGATTTATGTATCATTACTATACCTTCATACTTCCTCCGAGATACATGACCTAAGGGGGTGTTTGTTTAGAGGATTAAAATGGTAGGGATAAGGACTAGGGTGGAGTATTTGAGAAAGTCATTGTTTGTGTAGAGGGATAGAGACAATGAAAGAGGACGAGGCGTGATAAACCGGACACTAATGTTGGGATAATGTGGTCTCTCACGGGGTATAATCGTCTTTATATAGGAAGTCTTTGCAATATGAAACATGGACAACCTTAATTTTTACACAGACAACTTTTAATAACTAGTAGATAACCATTCTAAATTCATAGACAACTCATGTTGTCTGCTTTTCTCTCTTACTTTTGCTGCTATTGCTGATGGTTGGGACCCACGTCATCACTTTAGCTGCTATTGCTGATGATTGAAACCCACCTCAACTTTTCTCACTTTTGCCTTTTCTTTATATTTTAAGTTGAACTATTTGCCTTTTCTTTTTATTTTTAATTGAACTATTTAATAATATTTTAACTATTGTTGGGCAAAGCAATCCCAACAATAGTTTGTGGGATACAGTTCTTCGAAAGAGGACAAGGATACGGATAAAATGGTTAATAACACCTAGGAGGGGATGATATTAGGATAGAGATAAGATTATATGGGTTAAATGACAAATATATCCTCAATGAAATCAAACGAATTATGAGAATTTAGAGATTTTGTAAGGGTGTTGAAGTAATTTTATTCTTTATCTCACTTTTAGTCCCAAATACTATCAAACAAAGGAAAATACTTATTTTATCCCTATCCCAATTGTGAAATCCTTATCATTTTCTCACCTTTTATTCTTAT
This sequence comes from Bassia scoparia, assembly GCA_008642245.1. NCBI lineage: Eukaryota > Viridiplantae > Streptophyta > Magnoliopsida > Caryophyllales > Amaranthaceae > Bassia > Bassia scoparia. The sequence goes on along the minus strand of SNQN01000200.1, from coordinate 843 downwards.
TCTTATCCTTATTCCTATCCCCACAAGGGCCACAACATACAGTGTCATTTTCTAGTGGATCTCAAAGTACAGTGTCATTTTCTAAATCTATGAAAAACATTGACTAATAAAAATCAGCTAAGCATAATGCAGTAATATCAGCTAAATTGGCACTTCAAAACAAACATGCTTGCTCTTAAAAAGCAACACAACACGAAAACCCAAACCCACCAAATGGCCCACACGTGCCCACCCTGCTTACTTTTGCCCCACAAGCCCACGAAAATAAAATAAAAATGTTAACGTTACATTTGCATAACAGCCAAAAAGCAATCTCTCTCCTATCCCAACCATAATATCTTCATCTGTATTAATCGCAACGTTTTTTCATTAAGATGATTCACAAGAGATGTGGATTTATTTTATAAGTGAAAATTGTAAAACCCAAAAAGTTGCAATATCGTTTGGAGGAAGTGTCAAATGAGCCATTTTAATTACTCGTTATGAACTTATACTGTCAAACGCAAATGTTGAAATTATATAAACGACATTGCTAACAAATGTTTCGGGACGTTAATTAAAAATAAAATACATTTTCGAAAAAGATATAAATTTTGGAATGCATGACAAAATCACATGTCAATTAATATAATTAATTAATATTTATATTCATTTAATATTTCTACTTTTATAACCAGTGAGCATTCGTTAGCTTTTTCTTAACTTAAAAGCTTAGTAAGTAAGGAAACATTTAACTAAAATAAACATTAATGACCAATTGATATATGATTTTGATTTTTGACATATATTCTAAGATTGTAACCTTTTTAAAAAATATACTTGTAATTGATCCCTTAATTAACA
>SNQN01000199.1:172209-189812 GCA_008642245.1 Bassia scoparia | reverse complement strand
TAAGTGTCTAATCTAACTACACTAGCTGGGAAAAAGTAAACTACTTGAAGGCGTAGAAATGGAACTAAGACTAGCTAATGACAACTCTTCTAAAACTTTGGGAAGGAAAAAAATTTACTCTAAACACCTGGGTAACTAGTTCACCTTCTAGTAGTTAAGTGAAATGCCAATCAAAAGTGTGTTCATTCTCTCCAACAATAGTTATTGCATCTGGTTTTAATATGTACATCATTCCCAAGTCAATAACCCTCTTCAATCTAGTTCAAACCTCAAAGTTCCCCTCAATTTCTTACTAGAATTGAGCAATCAAGAATCAACCATATGCCAGCAAACCTCACATCTCCTTGCAAAGGTTAATTAAGCACCTCCTCACCTCACAACAATGGTGGCCAAAAATCCATAGCCATAACTGGGAATCCCAAGAATCAAGTGAAAAAAATGTGATGAGGAAGAGAACACAATTATCAAGGCTTTTAAAGTTATAAACAACTACTCTCCGAAGTACTAAACTACTCACACAACATGTTACAACTTGAAATAGCAAGGAAAACAAAGAAAGCATCAATGAATAGAAGCCATTAAGCAAGGATTTCAACACCCAAAAGCATCAACAAAAACAACTCAAACACATCCCAAACAAGAAAACTAATGATCAAAACCTTCACAACACAAGGGCAAACAAACTAGAAGCAAAAAGAATTCAAGACAGTTCAACAAACCCACAAATTGAATCAACAAGATCAATAAAACTAAAGCAAAACACAATTAAACACGGAAATCCTAAGCAAGAAATGAATTTACCTCGAATTTTAGGTTAAAAGCATATAAGACTTCGTAATATTTGAGCAATAATTGAGATAATTGGCAAATGAAATTCAACTACTCCTAATGTGATTGAAGAGGAAGAAGAGAAAAGATTATATGAATTCTACCCTCTAATTGGTTATTCACTGTTATTTTTTTCTCCTAATTTATATATAAATAAAGCTTAAATACACTCATTCTATGACAAGTTTTTCCATACTAATGTACACATTTGCTTCAAAACCTCCTCTCCAAGTCAAGTTTCAACAATGAGGAATCAAACGTTTCCAAGAGGCCACGGAAGCCTCAGTCTTTGCGTTGCAAAAGTGACGCGCTGCAACTGGGCATGCCACGCACGTATCATTTGAAAGGTTTGCAGCCGGGACGAGGGCTTCGGAACGCGTGCAGCCTAGGAGGGCCGTTGCGGTAGCCCAAAAAATGCGCAGACCGCGCCCTAAATGTAACACCCCCCTGGTATTAACGAACCCAACTAGGAATATTCTCGTTGGCCTAGCCGCAAGGATTCTTTTTTTGCTTTTACCCCAAAAATGCCCTACTAGTTAGTATCAATCTACTCTATATAGTAGACCTTTGTTCTCCTCAATTTCCAGTTGGATTGGAAACCCTATTCCTATCAACCCACCCTGAAAAGAGCCTACAGCCTCGAGGCCACACAACACCGAAGCCCCGGCTTTGATACCATATAACAGAACTAGCCACTCACATCGAGAAGTTGAGGGAACAGTCACTTTGTAGATTTAATACCAACTAATAGTAGACCCTTTTGGGGTAACAGCCCACACAACAACGCAAATCCGTGCGGAGCTAGGCCCAAACGACAATATCATCTACTAGTGGCTCTTCTCACACCAAGGTGTCTACATAAAAAAATATTCTGGCAAGGGATTGTGTGCAGCCGGCAACCATGCCGGCGAGCGGTCACATAGCGGGCAGGACGCGCGGTTGCGGACTGCGTAGCGAATACCCAAGAATGCCGCCCACTAAAAAACCTTTCTCCTGGCGGGGCCGTACTCTCGGCGCGATGGTAAAAGCTGCGCGCACAAAAGTGACGCGCGTCAACCTACTGCTGAATCTCTCAACTCAACCGATAACTTCTGCCTCGTTAGATTGATGGCGCTGTATAGATTACCATTGGAAAAGCTCTCGGATTCTCCAATGCAAAATTCTCACCTAGAAAATTTAAAGTATACAAAACATATGGCGAATCAAGAAAAGAATTAGTATAACAACTAGAGCAACAACACGTCCAAGGCGCCTAGACCACCACCACACCAAGAGCAACCAACCAGAAACCTAACGTATGCGAACAAAGCTTACAACCAACATGTAAACGCCAATCTAGCGAAACTTTTTAAATTTATTATACTCACAAAGCTACTGTCTTATTAGTTTACAAACATAGAATAAAGTAGAAAAATAATAGGAAAGAAAGTCCTCAAAATATAGCCACTCTGAATAATATCTCAACAAAGATTTTTCAACATACTATATCTCAAATGGCCAGAAATCTAACCATATATACGATTTTTAGTGAAATGATGTCAATTCACACAAATACACATGGCCCAAAATAAGGAAGATAAGTCCTAAATGTGAACATTTGCTAATCGCACTATCAGTTCTGTCCGCATGCGGGGATCGCCACCTGCCTCACACCAAATTTGTTTTTGACGGCCCGCCCGACAACATTGAGTGCCAACATAATGCCCTCATATTAGGTCCAGAAACCAATTCGTGGCTCGGACAATACCGACACTACTAACAAAAAATGACAAAATCACCATTTTAAGAAAACATGTTTTAATTAATCCACGAATAATGTAAAGAACCATCCCGTCTATAATGAAAATCCGTCTCTTAACCCATCTAATTTATCATCAAAATCTCCTCATATTATATAATATGTATTGCTATTAAACAACAAAATCCCACTTATTAACAACCTTATACCAGTATTTTAACATATCTTCACATACACTTACCCGACACCCAAGTATTGTATTAAACCACTCATCGACTTCCTCTATCTCTCACCCTCACTCCTCTCTCTCCTCCTCTTCCTCTCTCATCCTCATTATTTCATTTTCCTACTAGACATTCTTATGAATTATGAAAAGTTTTCTTTTCTTTCGAAAAATAAAATAATCCTCCCTCAGATCAGTAACAAAAGATTCCTTCCCTCAATGTTGATTCCCGTGCTGTTGATCCTGGAATAGGAAAATAAATAGGAAGCACACGAACTTGAATGATCCCCCGACCACAGCATAGCTAATTTTGTCGAAAATAATTTTTATATAACTCACTACAACCCAAAAAACGTACGCTATTGGTCAAATTCCAAGCCGAATTGAGAAAAGTCGTCCCAACTAGGCCCCAGCCAAAACGCGACCTATTGAGCCACGTGGAAGCAAAAACAATTGCAATAACCGCCCTGCCCACGCCAGCCCGCCAGGCCAATCCCTCACACCACCACCGAGTGACACGCCGGCCTGACAATTATCAAACCAATCAATCTTCAGCTCTATACTCCACTTAGATTATAAACATTAAAATCGCTTAGTATCACACGATAGCTTTCTTGGACTTTAAATTGAAATAATTAAATACTATAACCAACAAAAAAAATATATCACAACGGTCATATTTTTTCCTCCCCCTCTATAAAATATCACCCATATTGGCAGTATATTTATAACTCAAAATTCACAAATTAATTATGCCTGCTTAATTTTCCTGCCAATTTTGGTTCAACCTAAATCCTCCATCAATATTCAACACAAGGTCCTATTCTCCTTAATTTCGTAAAAAATCACCAAAACCTTTTCTTAACATAATCTCTGAAAATTTATAAATTTAGTGTAGTAAATGTTTGTTTAGTTTATGGTAGATAATATGTTTTCATTTTGCGCAGAATTAATTTTTTGAAATTAATGACTTCATAGTTACCTTCCTTGAACAATAATATACAACATTAGTGATTGTATTATATATTTTCCCTTGAACATTTATTTTTCTTAAAACTACTATACACCAAATAATTTGAACAAAAGTGTAAAAATATATTACCAGTAAATTGAAGGGATCATGTTGTTAAATCCGATTAATACTATAATCGTTCAACTATGGTATGGAGTCTCCTCATATCATGTTTTAAGTACCTATTTCCTATCTATTACTGAAAATTATTATCGTCCACAAATTGAAATTATTGTTATTTTTAATATGTTGCATCCATACAACCACGCACACAAACCTATCACTATATTTTTTTCGAATCAATATATATGTGTTACTTACTCTAATATATTGATTAATGTTTAATATGTTCCAGAAAGACCGTAACACCCAACTTCACCAGAACAATTTGACAAACGAAATTCATATCGCTTTTTTACCCAACCCTCAATCTCATGCCTTCACCAATCCACAAAGTCCCTCTAATCCCTACTCAATTTAAACGACCCCACAAATGCGAACCTAAAGAAAATAAAAAAGCATATAGTCCCCTGCCGACACACACATCACTACACCAAAGCTTTTTTATGGAACTAACTACTCCCCGAGACTAGAAACATCTATCTCCTAATAATTAAATATTTATTCCAACGCATTACCCAAATGGAACATCACCCTAATAACCATTCACAAAACAAGAGCGACCAGAGCTCCGAGCAAGACCAACCCAACAATCAAGATCCACCAAAAACACACCATCCTTTACCATATTCTATCACCCTAACACATTGCACTCAATCACAACCCAATCCACAGTCGGTCCCGCATTTACCCACCCCTACTCCCTACTCACCCGGCCGATCACTCCTAATAATTTTGTTAGTCCAGTTTCAGCAAAAGAGCTACCACATTGCTCATTGCAATATACAATAGCTGCCTTCCAAAAATCAATGACAAGAATTGCTCCATGGTGTACAGAAAACCAATATCAACGAGAAATTCTCAACCAAAAGTGATGCTTCAGTCCAACTTCGATAAACAGCCATTTATATCCTTCCGAAACAAATGCACCAGACGCCCAGCAACTCACCTCCGTCCCTGTCCCTTTAAAATGCCTCAATCGCCAACCCACAAAGAAAACCTCACACGATTACATTTAGCTTTAAATATTTCCTTAATGCCATTGAGAAAGAATAAGCGTTACCAGCAAGTCATCGCATGCCTCAATAGTACAATCACCTGAATATAACACCCTCCCAACACGGCCACTAACCCTACTGCAGCCCCCGAACCCCCCCGCTCACAAAAAACTAAAGGAGGCGTCGTATGTAATCCGGTCCCAATGCCTCTGAGAACTGGCGCCGGACACCATCATATAGAGCCTCATTCTCGAGTCCCGTCCTTCCATCTGTTATTCACAAAAAACTCACCTATCCAACTCAAACCTTCCTCACATAATTGCTTAGAAACTATCCAAATATTATTGCACCCCCAAACCAATCACGCCACTTTAAACCTCCTATAGGAAAAATTGAATAAGAAACGAACATGTTCGCAAGACCAATGAAAGTCTGCTATTGCTCGTCTGACTGATGATGATAGCAAACAATTTCTAAGACTTACGAACAATTCCTACACAATCCATAAGATGTTCCTAGTATTACAATGGAAATTCCGCATAATATACTCATATACATTAAAACTCCTACCTAACATCCGGGCAGAGTTTATGAAAATACCATCGCCCGTACATAACCTTTCCAAACTAAAGGAAAATCGCCCCATATACACACTAAAGGACCCCAATCTAGGCCAAGACTAAAACAAGATATCATGGTGAAACTCGGCTCAAGTTTAGCCAATCCCATGAAGTAACATTAAAGTACAGCACCATCTGACCAAATTTCGTCTCACCAAAGACAGTATCAACACACGAAATATCCTCCCAACTATCAGACGCCAGACTGCACGATTCCGAAAGTTCCAGCCCCAACCATCCAAAGACATAACTGACCACCATAACAAAAATGAGAGTAACTAGACACCTTAGTATTCTTGATTTCATATATTCCGTAACCACTATGATGAGCAAATCTCGCTCGCATGACAACGGAGAATCCCCATCTCCCCCAAATACACTTCTAAAGCGCTACAAAGACCTCCACTACAATGCCAAAAAGGTTATATATCCTCATATAAACGCCAGACAAACTCCTGGCAAGTTCCAACAACGCCTATGTACCAAGAACCTCCATATTTGTGTTATGCCCTGTGTGTCTGAAACATACTAACTCCTATTCCTGTTTGACTCTTTCTTGTCATGTCCTAACTATAATAAATGCGACATTCTGATCTCGTAACTGCCCTAATATCAGAAATTCAATACTACTCACACATTCTTATACGACTTCTAATTGATAATAAAATAAACATGATTTCCAATATATGTTTTCGCCTAGTATCATATCCCAATAATAGCACCCCCCAAAGCTACCACTCCTAAAATGGATTCAGACTAATACCAATATCCCACTTTCTCTTTGTGTGATAACCAAACACCACTATATACCCACATCTATTGCCCTTCGCAACAAGCGGCTGACATAGACTCCACTATATTCTTTGTCGCACAAAAACTAAACCTTATTCACGTAACTAATACAGGCACTTACACCATTTCCTTCTCAATAAATTCCTAGCGAGTCACCCTTAAGTATATTATTTGTCAAACCAAAGCACCCAAAAAACACATAAATGCCTTCAACCACAAATTGCCAATTTCCTCTTCCTTACCACACCTGGACCAGCTCTCTCACAGTCCCCCACATATCTTCTCTTACAATCCACAACCGCATTCGACCAACTTAATAGTTTTCTATATCCCCATATACCATCAGGCTCCGACCTCCCCATAGTAACCTAATAAACTCAACTGTCCCCTTAAAACCGCTACTACAATATATCAACAAGACAACCCCAATCAGAAATTCCTCTCAGATATAAGACTGCACCACAAGCAACTTACATCCTCGGCTCTCAACCTGAACATACCCCGACCTTACATACACCTATTACCTTCGCCCACACAGGCCCCACCGCTCTCAATTCATATATCATAACCCCCAGCACACCATCCAATTCTTTCTGACATCCACAACCCTGCACCCCCTAACATGCCTATTATCCAATCCTATTCTATGCCTCCTTCCACGCCTGCCCTCGCTCAAATCAGCCTAATCCCCTTGCACACAGCCCCTTTCCTCACCAAGCTATTGCCTATGCCACCATGTCGCCGACTTGACCTACATTTCTTGAGCATTACCTCTACCTTCGTGCCCCTCCTCTCGCTCTCTTCACACTCGCCAATCCTCTCCCTATGCCTACAATTAGCACTACCACTCCTGCCAACCATATCGTGCCTTCTAATCACACCTATTACGTACCACCAAACATCCCACAACTACCCCTTACTACCTTAACCCCTACCTTACCTACTCATTGCCCACTCATCTATGCCGACTCCTTAATCTAGCCAGTCTAGTCCCCCACACTGTCATACTATATTCAGATCTACCATCCACTTCCATCCCCTTCCAACCTGAATAATGAACACGATTACTCGCACATCCTGCCTCACTATTGACCTTGTTCACATCTCAATCCTCACATATCCTTATTTCACCATTGCCCTTTGCCTCACACTGCCAATACTCGCTAGTCACCAAACCCCTGCCAAAACTTCAACCATTCCCTTTGGACATACACTACCAAATCGACCCCCCAATCCAAACTCACCGTAGTAAGCGAGCTTCGACACCCCTCTCCCATTCTCATCCCACAATAATTCACATAGCTAAAGGCTACGTGCCGCCCTCCACCAATATCGCCTTTGATAATAGATGCGCACTTTCTGCTACTAATGACACTCACCGATGTGCTCCCCCTTATGATATCAGCAAACCCTCGACTCAGATGCTCGAATGCACTACAGCGCCTCCTTTGTTTTCACGTACGAATTCTATCGTGCCACTCCACCCCAGACGCAGAACGGACCTACTCAGACTAATGGTTGCACTTCCGTACCAACTGTCGCAGATTCTCCTCATGACCGCTTGCGCAAGTATCACCCCGCTTCATCATCGTGGCCACGCCCACATTAGTATTTGCCGCTCAGACACTGCCGCCCCTCAAACGTCCATCGGCGTAGACGCCGAACCGCACATGCTCACTGCACCCTTGATGTGCACATGCGCCTAATGCCTACTAACCAGACGTGACGGACACGTGCCTTTCCACAACAGTCCACATTAATTCGACAAACCCAATTCACTCTTTCGTCAAATGAGCCCATATCAACATCAGAAAACTGAACAGTACTTACCCGCGCGATATAGGCCATAATGACAAGCCACACACTATCGAATTTCTTATACCCTCTTCCCTATTATCTCCGCTTGAGTAATACTAATATTTCAATACACCGCGAAACCCATCAAACGATAACATGCTTACCCAAGAGGAAGGACAACACCATCACGAAACAGTCAAAATCAGAGAAGGACTAAATATCCCACAGCCACACGTCAATAAATCCCAGCCCCCCAACCCACCATATACTATCCAACTTCCCAAATTACCCACCGATCACGCTTATGTGAAAGCGTACTCAAAAATGGGAAAGAATCACTGCTCCCTGCCGCGGCTTCGAAAAATAAACACTAAAATAAATCATTCTTACGCAAACCATCACCTTCCCACGCACCACACTAGAAAGGCTCCTGCCTTAATACACACGCCCACACCTTAAGCCCCCCTAACCCTCTACGATAGCCAGACCCAATAGCATACGCTCTTCTCTAGAAGCGGTTTGAAGCTAACAACATCAATCAACTTCTCTCACACGATTCTTACTTAGACTTCAGGGTTATAACCAGCCCCCACCACACCGTACTTCGCCACTGCTTTTCAACCAACACACCCACTGACCAATGTTCAAACCAACCACACTCACTCCCCCTCATAACGTATAATCAACCATACCACCACTACATCCAAGCCGAAACACCTGGAATCCACACGCACAACCCGGTCTACCACCCACTCCCCTCCCCCTATCACCGCCCTCAATGAGATTGTGATTTTGATCTTCTCTTTCCCCTGCCCACAATCCAACAAACCATCTTGCCTTTCGCTACAACAACACAACTGATAGGAAAAGCCCCCACCCACGAAGGCCCACAAAAACCACACTGCCTAAACAACGATCATCACCCTCACATCCATCCATAGCACACCCAATTATCCCATCGATTCACGATACTTCTACAGCTCATCTCCATTTACCACAATCTCAGAACAACTCTACACAAGCTATCTGCTCTACAGCAACCATGACCTGGCTGCCGATATCAGTTCAGTACTTAAAATCAGAAATCCAAACCACCCTTTCCCTTCTTTTCCACACAATTCTTTCTTACTCATTAGCTACATTACCGCATTATCTCCACTCCTTAACAATGGTAGCCGCACCCATGACACACACACCACCTACACTAATCCTCCACCCACTGAATCTACCACCCGACACAGCACCACCCGAGACCTTAATCTACAGTGTTAATACACCATTAGCTCTTCCGCCATTCCTAACTTCAGGAGTAACTACTATTTTAAATGAACACACTTAAGAAGTGTAAGTCTATCACAACAACCCAAATTCGCCCACTTAATCACTCACATCTCATTTCACTCAAAAGTATCATTTCACAAAGTCATAAACGCCTACTCATCTAAGCTTGGCATCAAAGTCTTCTTATCAGCGCACCACATTGGTATTAGCATACACACAAGCACCACAGGTCCTTTGGCTTCGACAGATACGTCTACGCCATGTAACAGACAGGAACATCGTCTTAATCTGTCTCCTTGCCGATCCCCACAGACATATTACTACGAGCCTGTGCACTATTTATACCGCTTAACTACCTGACCTTATCGCATGATGTGCAATGTATCACCCCCCGTTTAAACCACTCTTGTCCGACGACGTAGAGCTGTTAGTTCGTCTACATATTATCACTCCACATCAGACACACTTGATGGCGAATTCACATTCCTGAACGATCCGCAAACCATTCCAAAGCTGTTTAATAAACACGGACCCGACACATTCCCACAACACATCTCGAGCCCCAGCTTAGGTCGACCGCCCGTATTACGTTCGCCCCAAAGCTTACTATGAGGAGATCGCTATGCAAGTTCTGAGCTCGCTGTGGCTTCGGTTAACAACGATACCTTTTAATTCAATGTCGGACGACCGCACCAAACTGCGACTCGGCGTACCTCAATCGCAGCTTGAAGTTCAGTGATAGAGAAAAACAATTTAGCACGTAAACCGCAGATTTGATCCAATTGACACACATTTCCGAACACTTTCTTCACCACGTCCTACCGGCAGCTAGCAACCGCTACTCTGATGAAAGCTTCGTACCGCTACCTAGTTTTTTTTCATTACATTCGTTTTTGTACGCTTAAGAAATCTGCTAGCATCTTTCAATATCGCACATTTTGGTGTTGGTCTTCCTCGACATGCAGATATTGTGTGTTATCTAATTTAAAAACATCACACATTCCTGTACCAAAACACTTACATAACGCCTTCAATATTCCCCTGTATGATCCTCGCAAACTATATTTAGCGTGGTAATCCCATTAATTATTAATTGGTCAACCTTACCTACCTCCATCCCATCCATTTATTTTCCAGAACCTTCATCTAACAGGGCTCTATTTTCAATTAAATTTCCACACTTATGTCAAACACCATAATAACTTTAATAAATCTAATACATTAATAATTTACTAATAATTTAATTACTACTTTACGTTAATTTAATCAATTAATTACTAAAATATTTAACGTACAATATCCTTGATATCCGTGCATTTTATATAAATTGATGCTGCAGAAAAACATACAATCTCTACGGTTATTTATCAAGATGGCGCCCGGTACTACGAAAAAGTAGAGACGCAAGACTAATATCCAGACCACATACTGTTTTGCATTGTATGAGGACCTACATCTCTTACGCAACCATCAGAGAAACAACACGAGCATGGAAGAGAGAGACCGATAGGAGATACGGAGCACGTAGTTGATGCACAGGTAATTCCCTCATTATAACTGTTTGCTCTCACATCGTCGCTGTTTCTTCTACTCCCATCGTCACATCCAACCACACTTATTATAAATCCTCTTACCCAGCAACTAGACCTTTTCATTTCGACTAAGGTTCCAATCCCTCCTTAACTTCTATAGATCTTTACTCTTAACTCGTGGCCTGCCGGTTCTCGGAACCCACAACTCCCTCATTTTGATGTTCGATTCCTACAAGAGTTAATCACCGCTCTCTCAAACGCATAATTTCTCTATATAACCGGTAAATTTCTCCCATCAACCGTTTATCATATAATTGCTTCTCGAGTTCTTTCCCCAGATTCTGTGTTCTTTTTTATAGGGGCTCGACTAACCAATGTCTTTTCCTATATTTTTTCTCCACTCTTTGCTCTCCATGCAAAATCTCTTTACCCTTCTAGACGCCATGTCTTCATTGCTTTTATCATTGTATATTAATTTTTTCAATTTTGAGTTCGAACTGAACACACCTTGAATTTCATGTTGTTCTTTTTGTGTTTTTCATTGCTTATTTGGTTACCATTATTCACTTTCGTTTTTATTTCCTGTCTTTTGCGTTTTCTCAATTCTCTATGCTCGACTTGATTTTGGTTTTCAAACAAGAATTCTAGGCAGCACCCGGCGTTTCGATTGACTGATCTCTTCTAGTTCTTAATCTTTGTGTGCTAATTAATCCTCCCTTCTCGACCTCTCTCCCGACTAATTGAGCTTTTAAATTATCGTCAATATGATTTCTAGGATATGTGTTCAATATTCTCTTTCGCTTCCGGATCCTAACTATTTTGTGTTTCTTTGATTGTTGTCTCTTTAAACCACCCCCTCAACCATCAGCTCTACCAATCTAGCTCTTCTCATTACATTTCTTATGTTAACTCTTATTTCGCAATGTTTATAGTAGTTATCAATAACTACACCTAATCACAGTTATCACTGACCGTCTTAATAGCAAATTTATCTATCTCTTCTGCATACCCAACCTGACCTAATATATACTCTAAAATAAACCACCGAACCACATGCCTATGTTGAATCAATGTAACCAACTCAAATGGTAGCCGCAGAAGAAAAAGACCATTTTCTTGTCTCTTCAAGTAATCACTAGCCCTTTGTGTAACTTCCGATCCAATAATATCCGGCAACTTATCCGACAATATTACTGTAAATTATGGTTTAGTGTTTTCATTCCCCTAATAACCAATGTGAAAAAATTAGAGTTGCCAACTACCTCACGACTATACCAATCAACAGAGTTTAATCACAGTAGGCACCCGATGATTTCTCACAATTTTGCAAACACAGCTCCAATTAATTCTCAACACTATTCTCTAATACATGGAGTATTTGAGAATTATAAATATTTATGGGAGCGCACATAGGCCAGCCATCCCCTCTACTCGTATACAATTAATTGGAGAAATGACGCGTTATTCCTCCAATCATTGCCATTCCCAATTTTAAACTGTTTTATTTTATAAAACATATCAGCATAATAATAAGATACTCCACCACATAAGTCACCTAGAGTAAACCATTTCTTGAGATAATCGATTATTAAAGCCATGACATCTAATAAGACCCTGTAGGTACTCCAGATAAAGAACTTCATGCCTGCCCTTTTATACCCTAAGATCAGATGGTAAAGAACAGACCGCTAATTAACTTAACCCATCTCTTGACTATTTTACAACAACTCGTCCAACATAAAGTCATCGCCTGTTACCTAGATAAGGCCTCTAGACAATCCTCTCTCTCACCGCAAGGACCGTTTCTGCTTTTTTCTGGCTCTCCCTCCCCCCTCTCCTCTCAACCAGCATAGAGTCCTTTACCCTCTTTATCGTTTTTCTAGTTTCGAACCTCTGCTATTTGACCCAAAACCGCCGCTTGTAGCGGGCTTCTACTCGTCCCATTGTACAATGCATTCGATAAATTATGTATACACAATAACATAGCAATTTTGCCTTAAAAAATGTTTTAGCCCTAAAATCTATTACAAATGTGGGTCATTATCATGTATCACTACCAACTTTATAATGTGACCGCATTAAAATTCAATCAAATTAATACGATGCCTAAAATCGGGTCGTCCATAATTTATCTGAATTTAAGCTGAATCGACCAGAGACTCTGTCTTCTTCAAACAATTCTAAGGTCATATCACAAGAAGAATAATACATATAAAACATTTTCCAACCAACTACCGCATACACTACAAATTCGTCTAACCCTATTCCTCACTGAAGATACTCGTACCAAATCTACCACCGTACGGTTCAGTCAATTACCGTAACCGGGCATACCTCAGGGATCCGGCAGCTGAAGCATCACTTCGCCGGTATCGACTATCGCCGAATACAGATCGACTCCCCTACCTAAATTCATACAGAACCACTAGTGAATTCAACCCTTGCCATTATTTTTCAAGACCCGGACGATAAAACAAGTGAGAAAAATTAATTTAATTAAACTCCGATTAAAAAGCTAGGGTTACAAATTAATCCCAGCCGACCTCTAACACTTGAGTATCCACAAGATATTCTAGGGCTTATCAGCAGCGCTCTCGACAGCCAGACTTATTACTTCTGACCTTCTTGCACATGAATCCCTACTCACAAGACAATCGAACAATTAAAGAAGAAATGATTAAACCCAAATAGATCTAAAACGCTGTCCCATTCGTACTCTTCTCGGACATTGTCGTCTCTCTACGACTCTGCTCTATTATGTCTTGCGTCTTCCTCTCTTCTCTAATTATATTGTGTCTAATCATCCAGTATTATGGCAAATCACCTCCCTGATAAACGTCAGATATACCCTACCCCAACTATCAACTTCCCTCCCAATCGCGCGCCCCCCGAGCGAGGTCGAGCAAGCGAACCGTTTAAACTTAAAAGCTTCGATCGCTATTGTCCTGACATTGCGGTTGTCCGGCATACCCGCATTTTTAGCTTCTCCTCTGCTTAGCCTATTGTCTCCGATGCTCTCTTACTTTCTTCACATTTACTCTCGCTCTACTCCAATCCTCTAATCAAATGCCAATCACAACTTCCACGTTGAACTCTCTCTTCATACAAATAATCCTCTTAAACTTTACTTATTCTACTTTCCACCCTCCTTTCCTCTCTTGTATACAATTCCGGCCGACTTGTTTTCGCAACACATAACCAAGGCCATTTAAAATACCTTCCTATGAACCCATAATAAAGAAACCTTACATTTTAGTACAGTAATAAATTACCCACCGCACTATACAGAGTCAGAAATGCCATCAAACAGTCCCTGTATTCCCCATCCGTCATATCAAGCTTCCATCAGCTTCAGAATATTCATTTTGTCCAAAACAAAGCAATAACTTTAATAAATGTCATCCAGATCATAACGACTCGGTAATATTCATCTCCCCTCCACGCATATCCCAGTAAGATCTACCGAAGAGGATATCAACACTTCCCACAAGTAAACAATTCATACGCCTAGACCAAAAGCGCTGTCTCCACAACGCTACAAGATGAGCTCTAACATCCCGAATTATTACCTTCCTAGAGGATCGGCCCCTTACTTACTACTATACTTAGGTATAGTTAGTAGTGTCGGAATATAAATTGTAATTTTAAGAGCACCCGGTTAAGATTTAGCCCAACGACCCTTTCCGGGGCCCTTCAAAATTTGGCGCCGTTATCGGGGAAGGCGAGGTGTTTAAATCTTTACAAGTTAGCTTGGTTTTTGTTTGCCTTTTCTAAAAAAACAAAAAGATTTTCAAGCTTCACTTGAAGTGCACTTTTTATTTTATTGTTTACTCTTAGACAATTTCGATTGTTTGTTCCTAAGCAAGAGAGTTTAGAAAGTTGGTTTTCAATGGCTAAGTCTTTGAAAGAAATGGGAGCCCCGGGCTCGTTACTTCAACAAGAGCAATAAGATTACCCGCAGTTGAAGGAACCTTTGAAATCCGGCCCAACTTGATCAAGTTGATCGAGTCCAAACCCTTTCATTTCCTCCTCCCAAGCCCCTCAACCCATTCAAACCACGGAAGGTAATCCTCAACCATATTTTTGTAATATGCTTAATGATGTTATTTCTTGTGAGAATTGTGGTTCCTTTGATCATGATGTCTATAGTTGATATAATGGTAATGCTCCTTTTGTTGAGGAAAWGAACATTGGTTTTGGCTTTGAGCATTGAAATTCAATACATGGAATTAGTGCTTGGCCAAATAATGGCTATGACCTAAATCATGTTKAAATGGGAAATCCCCCCAATGTTTACTATGACCCCCAAGCTAGTGGTATTAGCTCCTATGACCAAGGAAATTTCATGATGTATGGTATTGGCTCTAATGTTGATCCATATAGTTATGGGAACCAAAGACCACTAGCTCAAGAGCATTTTGGATACCAAAACCAAATATTAAACCAAGGTTTTGCCAACCAAAATCATGCTATGGGAGGTCAAAGTGGCAATGGGCCCCGAACTATGAATCCTAGCTACCTAAGGAAGTGAGGGGGGCCAAAGAACTTTTCAAAATGGGCCTTGAATTCCTCAAGTAGCTAATAGGATTCCCCCGCCGGGTTTTCAAAGACCAAGAGGGATAAACCCAAACACTTTTAACCAACCATATGGCCATTTCAACCCCAATTTCACTAATAACAATTATTGGAGTCAAGACCCTCCTTTCACCCTYAAGTCGGAGACCGAGGAGCTAAGGATTCAATTGAAAATGCTTGAAAACYAATTTTCTCAAATTRSTCAAGCTTATGAAGGGCAATCTTTTCAACCCACTTTCCCTAGACAAGGTTTGAAACCTAGGGAAATGAATGCGGTCACAACTAGGAGTGGGAAAACCACCAGTTTTGAGCATGATGAGATAGAGAAGAGAATACAAATACCATCAATTTATTTCTACGTTGGAGCTAACTTGACTTAACAAAAAAAGATGAACCACATAAACATTACCTTTCCACCATTGAATCATAGTCAATGGAGAACCATATCCAACATTGGAAAGAGTATGAAAAGATAAAGGAGCAGGCTTCAACCTTAATAGTTCACTTACTCTTACTCTCAAACAACACCATTCATCGAATGTGTAGCCAAAAGTTTTGAATTATTAGTTGCTTTTAACTATGAATTTTTCTAACTAATGGATAACATTATCGCTGAATATCATACATTCCTCATCGTCCCCATTCGATCATACCTCATTAGAGCCATTATTAATTAGAACCTTAATCTCGAACTCATTCCATCATTATAATCATCATCTGAACATATTTTGGTTTCATACGATAATCCTTCAACCTCTCAACACGAATCAACAAAAATAAAAGAAGAAGAAGAAAGCCGAACCTCGGGGTGCCTCCCGGAAGCGCTTCTTTCTTTAACATCACTAGCTTCGACGTAGTTCCACACCATGAGGGGGATCAACCATGAAACTCAAGGACCCTTTGAAAAGCTCGGACTCTAGTAATCTGGCTTGAGAACAATGTCACATGACTTTGAAAGACGGAGTCACGCTCTTGTTCCATAGCTCAATAACTTCCAAGTGGATGCAGCTTCTTTGATCAAAAAGGTGGCACAGACCGATCTTAACTAAGCTTGCCCGGAACACCTTATTCCTAGATTGAGAGAAGGACCCCCTTAGTGCCCGATGAAACAGCTTTTGACGATCTTCCTTATCGTAGCCATCTTTTGTCCTTTGGCTTTGGGGTACGTGTAGCCACAATCCATAGGCGTCTAAGGCGGACTCTCCTCAAGCTTTCCATAGAGTTCAAGAGTCTCTTTTCCCACACTAGCCAAATCAAGTTTTAATTGCCTTAATTGCCCTTGGGATTTATGTTTAATTGCCCATTGGGATTTACTTTTCCGCGCCCTTACGCCACAATCAAAGTTATTGCCATAAGACAAGCCATATGGAGTTAGTGCCGTAGGTGTCTGAAAGAGGTCCTATACTATGCCCCACAAGGCATCATCCACTTATCTGACCATCCTTCGGTATCTAGAGGACCAGCTTTTCTAGAATGCTTGATTTCGAACGAATTTTTGAGACTTCACTTAGCCCGTTGGGGATGAAATATGAGGCCAACCTCTTAGCTTACCCATAGCTTCTTGAGCCAAACTTGAAAAGCATATGAGCAAATGGGAACCTTCATTCACTAATAATCGCCTAGACCAATCTTGGGAAATATGAATCTTTTAGAAAATGTCTCTGGCCACTTTTGTGAATTCATTATTTGGGTGAAGCAATTTGCCTCCACACCACTTAGAAAGTAATCCTAACTAAATCCTCTAACTAAACGGCACAAAGATGTATTGATTTCCCTGTAAGGAGGAAAAGGTGGGCCCATAAAATCAATTCCCTCCCCAACATATCAAATTTTAAGCTCAAGATAGAATTTTGGGCTTTCGTCCCTCATTTAGGATGTTATCTCAGTCTTGGCACCATACAACAAGTGGTCACAGTACTTTAAAGACATCATGGAATTAATGTGGGACACCAAAATCTCGAGCCAGAGCAAAACCTTCCTTTGCCATTAGCTATCTAATCCTGGTGCCAAAAGAATGTTCACTGTCCTAGGGCCTCCGAGGGAAATCAAGCATTTCAGAGTATCCCATAAGAATATACTCCTCTTAC
>SNQN01000199.1:157339-169027 GCA_008642245.1 Bassia scoparia | reverse complement strand
TCTTCTAATTTTTCTTTTTCTTTTGATTCTTCTTTTGATTTTTTGTTTTGTAAATCTAACTTTCGTTTTGAGCTGATTAAGGTGCTTGTACCCATGCCGTATGTAGTTCTTCATAACATGTTTGCAGGGGAATTTGACAAGCTACTCAGGGCTTTGGATTCTTCCGATTGGTTGTTTGGGTACAAAAAAACGAAGAGAAGCAAACAAAGAGCGTACTAACTGGTCGAATGGGCACAATCGACTGGTTCAGTGGGTCGGTTCAAATGAACCGACCGGATGCACAAGGCAAAAAGGGGACGAGGAGTGTGAACCGGTCGAATTGAACCGAACCAGTCGGTTCAAGGGGTCGGTTCAAATGAACCGACCGGATGCGCGAAGGATAAAATCGCTGGAAASAGTTCTAACCGGCTCGAAACCGACCGGTTCAACCTGAACCGGCCGGTTCAGGGAGGTTTTCGCGAAAAAATCAAATTCTTCAAATCAAGAAAAAGAGTAGTGTTTTCTGACTGGAAACGGCATTCTAAGAAGGACCCACTACAAGTAGTGGGCTCCACACTATTATGGCCACACTCGGCTTAGAAAATGGATTTTTGCGCACTTTTTGTTTTCATTCAGGGAAAAAAYGACGAAAATGAGTCCGATTGTTTGTCATCCTTCGCTCTTTCCACCATGATGGGTGTGCGCTTGATTTACTTTCCTTTCTCTTGCACTGAGGGCATTGCAGAGTTCGGCTTGGGGGAGGAATGTATCGAGCGCATTAATTTGAGGTAAATTTTTATTGCTTTCTAGTTTAGAGTTTATTGCTTTCTAGTGTAGATTTTATTGCTTTCTTAGTATAGTTGCAAGGTTTGTACCATTCAATAGGAGTGGGAGTTTACTTGCAACCAAAAAAATGTATTGCTTTCTTAGTTTAGTGTAGAAAAATAGTGATGGTTCCCTTTAAGTACCCCTTGTGAATATAGATTCTCTTGAAAAAGCATGTCTCCCTRTGCCCCATTGTGTAAAATTTTGATGCTTGTGTTGCTTGAACTCGACCTTTGTGAACTTGTGATTGCTTTTCTGATTCCTTAACTGGATTTGATGGACATGACTTAGCTTGATGTATCTTTGGAACGAGGAAGGATTGAACTTGAGAGAATTTGAGCATAAATGTATAATCATTCTTATTTCTTTCTTGTGTGTTAGTTCCTGGTGTGTCACTAATCTTACTCTTGGCTTAGTATTCGTTGAGTTGGCTATTTGGTCATTGGTCGAGCATGATAGAAGGCTTTCATTTCTTAGGAGTCGTGCTACATTGATTAGAACACTATAATACTCCCTTGATCCCTTATTTTTGAGCCTTATTCCTTTCATTTCAAGATTACCTACATTTCAAACCCATATTGGCCTTGTTCGTGTAACCCAAGTCTAGCTTGGGGGAGCATTAAGGTGGTTGGTGTGTGTGGTGTATGTATCTATGGTAGCTCGTGTTGGTGATTATTTGGAGAGTAGTAGTGGTGTTGATTTGTTGGCTCTTTGGTTTGTTTGTGTCGTCATCATCCATATCTCAGTTATTGTAATGCATGGCAAAAGTTGTATTTATTCTTCAAAAAAAAATCCAAAAATAATTTCTTCTTTTAGTAGTCCAATAATGCCTTTGCAAGTTGTATAGTTCATAGTTTGATGATGATACATGGTGGTTTTGGTTTGTATATCTGTAGGACGTGGCCCGCGCCCTCAGCGTTATAGCGGTGCGCGCGGCTTAAGGGGACTACATCGAGGTTGCTTCACTAAACAATCGCGCAACTCACCGCTAAAGATCCTTTAAAGCACACTGTGCGTGGGCTTTGAGCCACGGGAACCCGCACGTGAGTGCGTTGGTAGTAGTTGTCGAGTAAGGGGAATGCCACCTGCCTAGAAAGGTTATTCACGGATGCCCGAAAGTTGGTGGCCAAAACAATGAGCCCCCACGTCCAATCAAGTAAACCAGCCGTGGGGTTCGGAACATGTACGAATCAGATCTTAAACCCCAATTCGCCCGCCATGTAGCGGCCTCTACTCGGTCCTCATTGTAATTCCATTCAAACACGATTTATTGGATGCACACAACTACATTTTAGCACCTTAGAAGCGGTTGTGCTAACCCTAAAAAATTACCTAAGTGAGTATTTTTCTATTATGCACAGGACTACCTAACCTAGAAATTGTGACCACTTGTGATTAATCATGTAAAACTGGTACTAAAACAGGTTGTCCAAGTTAATCTGATTTAAAGTGATTCACACAATTCCGCGGGTCTTTGTTATTTAGCAAAAATAATACAAAGTTATTACAAACAATACAATACAATAATATGAAGTGCATAAACTTCAAAGTATATGCAAACTCATCTTACCCTATCTCTGCCAAAGAAAACAAAAAGTTAGTTTGTAAAACACAATGAAACAATCCTTGCCTTTGAATCGCTACATGAAACAAAGAAAACAATGTTAGTCCATGAAAAAACGCAAGCGCAATGGATCTTTCGCCTTGAATTGCATATACAAAAATAAAGAATTGTTAGTATTGACAATGGATAATAATAAAATGAAATGAAAAGCATGAAAACAAAAAACCATGAAAACATTGAAAGTATTAAGAAAACCTACATATTACATGAAATGATCTAAAGTTGGAGTTTTCTACATTGTTTTAATGCATTTAAAAACTCATTAACAATGGTTAGTCAAATTAAAAAGAAGTGAGAGAGAATTATTGGAGTAATTCTCAGAATTCAACCTTTGTTATCGCTTGTTTGATTCGAAAGAGAATCGATGCTTTGAATTAAAACGAATGTCGTGTGTGTTTGAAGTGTTTTAGAGAGAGAGAGAGGAGTATACGAATGGCCTCGAGAAGTGTATAGCACCCGTGTGAAGTGTATGAAATCGTGTGAAGGTATCGGGAATTATGCGTGCTCGGACTGAGCAAAGGGCAAGGGTAATTTATAGGGCACGAGGCAAAACGATGGCAAGCACAAACCCTGCGTATATACGCTCAGGTATGAGCGTATATTACGCTCCATGAGGAGCGTATATACGCTCATACTCAGACGTATATGACGCTTCACAAACAATGAGCCTTTTCCTCTTTGCAAGCTTGTATACGCAGAAGGAGGTATTACGCTGAGCGGCGCGATATACGCTCAAACGGCAGCGATAACGCTGCCCTCCTCGCGTATATACGCATCCTTTTGCGTATATATTTTTTCCATAAAAACCTGGAAAGTATTTTGATCGGAATAATTCTTGCCATACGTCTTCGATTTTCTAAGATGACGAATTATTCTAGACGCCTCTTTCGCAAGAAAAAGACGTTTCTAAACATTCCGCGATTTTCTGGTGATTTCACGTATTTTCTCCGTATCTGCGTATTTAAACATTGCAAAATTCATAGAAAATCAATAGAAAAAAATCAGAAAAATAATTTAAAAATACTGGCGGATTCAGAAAAAATTGAGAACATGATTGAGAATCAAAAAAGCATAGAGAATCGCCAGTGTTAAACTGTTTAAACCCTTTGAAAAACCTTTTGAAAACCTTTGTTGAGAAAAACCGAAAGAAAATATTTTTGCCTTGTATTCTGACCTTTCGCTCAATTTAGTCCGAGTACGACCTCACGTATTTCCAACTTTGTTGATTTTCAAAAGCATCTTTTCTGAGCGAAACACGCGAGACCGGTATGTTTCACCCACGAATACTCATTTGGGGAGACACATTTTGCAGGTTCTACAATATCGATTTAATCTAGTTTATTGAGTAGGAGTTGGATAGGAGTGCATTTAGCCTCTTATTTTAGGCTATGTGATTCATCGTGTTTGTCCCCTAAAATGGACTTTCTAGCTCACATTCCCAAAATTTATCCTTACCCTTTAACCTAACACCCATTACAAGCTAAGAAACCTCACTTGAAATAAACTTGTGTCCATTTGTGTCTTCTGGATGAATACCTCTTACCAAGATAAAGAGTATGTGTTGGCATTTCAAGCGATTTTTGTAGGATGATGCTTTATTTTCTCCTTTACAAACACATTGACTATTTGGATGAGATGCGGAGAGGTGCCCATTTTATAGTTTTTTAGGCCACAAAAAGTTGATCCATGTGCACGATTTTATGCGCATGTAACGTGGGAAGCGAATGGTTCATTATGTAACCCACCACACAAAGAGAGGAGTGCCCACTAGTGAGGAAGTCCTTCCTTGATCCATATTCATATCTCTCATACTTGATGGCTAGTGTTTTTTGATGATTCACGTTCTTGATAGGCATTGAGTCAACTGGGATCTTTGGTCGGGGAATTGGTCATGAGCATTTGAGATGTGCTTTTATGGTGAACTGCCTAACTTGATAGTTTAAATGAGCTTGCTTAGGAACAAGCTAAGAGTTTGGCCTGAGGAAGTTTGATGTATTGTAATGATATATGTTTTTTCTCCTTATTTTGATTATTGAATGGTTCTGGCCTTCTTAAGGCCCTCATTACTACTAATATTGTGCTTACTAGGTTTTGAATGAGTTTTAGGTTACTTTCATTGATTTGGAACGTATTTTGGAGCTCATTTGTGAGCACTACGGAACCTTTAGAGTAGTAGTAGAAAGATTAGAGTAAAGTTGCGGCGAAAGAGTGATCGTTGCGGGATAGCATCGATTTACTTATTCTCCACTATTTTTGGTCATAAGTCACGTTCTAGTCGATTGGTGCGGATTCTAATTGCAGAGAAACTAGACTCGAGAGCTTCGAATCTTGATAGGGTTCATCATGACTTAATTCGGACCACCAGATCTCAAGATATGGACTTCGGAAGGTTACCCAGCGAAGCATGTCCGCGCGAGTATAAACTAACGGCCGGTTCAGGCTTGAACCCGACCGGTTTAGGCCGCCCATTTTTTATTTTCAATCTTTGTTGGCTGATTTTACTATGAGGATATTGATTTAATTTCAATGGGGGCTTTTTTTCCTAGCTAAGGAGTATTTAAAGGGATGATACTATTTTTAGGGGACTTCAATATTATTTAGATGTTTAGTTTAGTTAGAATTACTATTCTCTCTAAAAAAACCTAGTTTTATTTTATTCAATTAATTATCAGTAGTCTTCATTGTCCTTCAATTATTGCGATTCTGGTATATTCTTAATCTCTAATCTCTTTATTCTTGTTATTAGTCTAATATGTTTTTCTCAATGCCTTTTATTATGTTTAATTGCATTATGATGCAGTAGTTTCCTTCTAGGCAATTGGGATCTATGGCCAATCATTGATTAGCATTTTGGGTATTTGATCAAATTCATACTTGTGTGGCCAATTTTTTGAATTCTCTATTTGATTATCTTCATGTTAGTCAAATTAGGTAGTAGTGCACTACTTAATTGCCGAATTAGATTAGTCACGAGTTTCTAGATCTAGCGATTGAAACTTATACAAGACTACCGTTAATAGGTAGAACGAGACTATCCTAGGTCGAGAAGATACAGTTAGTTATAGTTCTATGGTTCATTCGATTCGAGAGAACTTTGATCCTGTTCGATTGTGCCTTATTGTGGAATTGTGGTACCCAATTATTGTAATTTGTTGTTATAGTGAACCATACCCTAACTTTAGTTGATTGATAGTTTATTTTTATTTAATCACCCTTGCTTTCATTAAGTAGTAGCCAATATAATCAATCAAGCTATTACTAAATCTAGATGCTTTTAATTAGTAATAATTAATTGTTGCTTCCTTGTAGATTCGACCCTGTTACCATAGCTAATTAGTTATTTAATAGGTTATTTTTGATAGGTACGCGACAAAGCCGTTAGGGGACATCCTTTGATGGGATTTATAAGGAAGAATTCCCAAAAATCCAAGAAAGAAATTGAAACGTGTTTGATAGTGTATTAAAACAATAAAAAATAACTTCAAATCCTTGGAAAAAGACCGAAGGATCTGTAACCACCAAGTGGAACCAGCCCCAAAAAGACAACCGAACCAGTAGCTAATCAAGTGAATTTCCGTGAAACCAAACCACAAAACTCACAAGGTTTCTCTGGAAAAAACAAAGAAGAATTTTTAAACTCAAAATAATCTCTGAATTTTTATTGAAAATTCGAACCTATTTATAATACAAATTAATATCTAAACTAATAAGATATTTATGAAAATAAGGAATCTTATCCAAAAAGTATCCCAACAAACATTATCCTAAAATATCTTAAATCTAACTAATTGAAAATAGTCCTAACCTAATCTATCTAAAACACGGAAATATCTAATCTAAAACATTATCCCCAACACGTTTCTAACAAACCCTAACTTAACCTAGGATATTTATCCTACATCAAATCAGAATATATCATAATTAACAAATATCCTACTAACTAATAAATATCCTAACAAAAACCTAAATCTAACTATAATAATCGAATTAAATAAATAAAATAAAATAAAATACAACATAATTAATCCTTTCCAACCAGATCTTTCCAGATATCTTCACGTTGATCGAAAATTCCAGATTTCCTAGCGTATTCATCTTCCCATCTTTCTTTCCCAACAATTTAGGAGCTTGAAAATTATAATTAGAATGATATAATCGACCTTTGGATAATCTTTAGAACAGTCCTAATTGCATCCTCATCAATCTCTCCACTCTTCGAAAAAATTTGTCCTCAAATTTGAAGGGTGCGGGAAGGAAAGAGCATCAGACTTCATTAAAGAGTAGTACCCACATCCATTTTGCGCATTGTTGAACTCGAACAAAATATCTTTTTCTTGCGAGGAATGTCATAATGTTGCGATTAACGCGTTAAATATCAAGCACATCCGCTTCTTTCTCAAGGGAAAATCAATCCTTGAATCCAGATTTTCGTTTGGATGTCGGTAGGAGTGCGTCTTTATCCAAAGATTAAATCTTCCCCATTCTTGATCAAGATTTTCGTGTGTGATGTCATGATGATGTTGTCGTATCAAAGATTTCAACTCCTCAAATCCTTGATGCGTCAATTCCTTCAAATTTCGCGCTTTCTCCTTGCATGTTCGTCTTGAATAATTGCGTCAATTTGCGCTATTAAAACATTGATGAACCATTTGATACTTTCTTGATAGGATGCAATCCTATCCATTCTTGTATGGAGACTATAATACCTTTAAAATCTCATCCAATCGTTGCTCCATTTATAAAAAAAAAATCTTGGGATGCGTGCGGGGTCGCGCATTAAAAAGATCAAGTGCCTCAAAAACGTGAAGATTCCCCGAAGAGGGAATCGTTTGGCTCCAATCAAACTCCGTTTTAGCTTGAAATTTATATACAGTATGTATTCCGCTATGTATCCTTCAACACTCCGACCAAAATTCTGCACAAATCAAGTCCAAATCAATCCACAATTTAATTTTTTATTCACAGACGTGCCAAAACTGTTTCGAATCTGACCACTTTGTGAAAAACGATATCAACAAATAGCAAACGATATTTAAAAATTCTCATAATTTTAACAGGTAGAAACTAGACAAAAAGTTATCAAATTTCAAAAAAAGAATCACCTGAAAAGCTTAAGAAGACGAGTGAGAAACAAAGCTTGCAAAGTTGCGCAAAATCTGGACCTAACGACCACCCAAAGAATCGTTGGCTCTGATTACCAAATTATGATAGATTATAAGGGAGAAATCCTCAAAAATCATAGAAACGAATTTGAAACGTGTTGATAGTTGTTTAAACCAATAAAATAACTTCATATCCTTGAAAAAGACTCGAAGGATCTTAACTCACTAAAGTGGAACCCAGCCCCAAAAAGAGACAACCGACCCTAGTAGCTAATCAAGTGAATTTCCGAAACCAAACCCACAAAAGACTCACGAAGTTTTCTCTGAATAAACAAAGAAGAATTTTTAAACTCAAATAATCTCGAATTTTTATTGAAAGAATTCGACCTTATTTATATACAAATTAATATCTAAACTAATTAAGATATTATAAAGAAGGAATCTATCCAAAGATTTCCAAACAAAACATTATCCTAAAATATCTAAATCTAACTACATGAAAATATCCTAACCTAATCTAATTCTAAAAACACGGAAATATCTAATTCTAACATTATCCACCGGTTTCTTAAACAAACCCTAAACTAACCTAGATATTTACCTAATCAATCAGATATATCATAATTAACAAATATCCTAACTAAACTAATAAATATCCCTAACAACTAAATCTATCTATAAAATTCGAATTAAATAAAATAAAATAAAAATACAACCCATAATTAATCGCTTCAACCAGATCTTTCCAGATATCTTCACGTTGATCGAAAAATTCCAGATTTTCCTAGCGTTTCCAATCTTTCCATCTTTCTTTCCAACAAGTTAGGAGCTTTGAAATTATAATTATGAATGATATAATCGACCTTGTGGTAAATATATAGAACGTGCGCGATTGCATCCTCATTCTCCTTTTCCTAAGCGTCCCATTAAGTCCAGGAATCCAATCCAAATCACACTTTGTTTCTCTTGTTTTTGTTTTGTTTCGTGTTGCTCTTGTGTTCTTTTGTGGTTTTGTGGAGAGAAACCTTGCTGATTTCTTGTCTTAGTTTATGGAGTTGATGTCTTCTCTGTTGGAAACCGCTGCACGAGACATTCGCTGCATCGCTTCTTAGCAATTTTGAGGGTTTAAAGGCTTGTCACTAGTTGCTAAAAAGTGTGACCTGTGATCCTACGAAGTGAGAGTGCTATAGTTTTCTTCTTTCTTTTTCTTGTGCTTTGCTTTACTTTGCTCGGGAGGACGTGCAAAGTCTCCTAGTTGCGGGGGAGTTGTATAAGTGCCAAAAAATGGTCAACATATAGGTACTTATCCCCTTATTTTGGCCATTTTGTTGTTTGGACATCATTCACTAACCTTTTGGTTAGATTATTGCCACTTTGTTTTAGTTTTGCAAAGCTGTTGTTTTTTAGTGTTTTTGTAGGTTTTTCCTTAGTTTTCTCCCTTTTCATCTGTACACTAAATTACAAGCTTTGTGAGTATTTTGCAAGTTCCTAGATTGTTCACATGTTGTTTTAAGCTTCAACTTATTTGGTTTGCTTGTGGTTCCTTGGTTGAAGCCTTAAGGCACTTTGACGTTGCTCAACATATTATTCGAGCCATATTCTTTGTATACTTGAATTTGCAGTGTGAGGCTTTTTTGCGATTGGAAAACGACTCCGGGAGCTTTCCAACCGGATAGACAAGCTGCAATCGATCAACGTAGCAAATGTTATGGCCGTTCGAAGTTGAAAGTATTCAGCAGTTAGGGATTGCACGCGCATATCCCACTTTTGTCCGCGCGTGTTTGCACGCTCCTGAGGAAGTACCCCAACTTCCAGAAAGTTTTAACGCGACCGCGCACCTTGGGTTTCGCAGCGCGTTCCCCTGCCCGCCAGCGGCCTCTACTCCCGCCTTGGTTTCCGCACTGCCACAACCTATCTCCTTTCCCCAGAACCATTTTAGCGCGGCCGTGCAGTTTAGCCGCACGCGCCTCCTAGGCGCGCACGCATCCCCAGGCCTGCACGGCGCGTCACCTTGCGACGCACCTTCGCATGCGCCGTCCACGTGCACTCCTAGACGTTGACTTCTGCAATGTTGACTTACTTGGAGGAGTTTTGAAGCACATGTGTAAAATATAATGGCAAACTTGTAAATAATATTGTTTTGCTTTGAATTATAGTTTAGGAGAGAGAAAACATTAACAAGTAGAATAACAATTAGAGCATAGCCAATTAGAATAGAGAGTAAAGTTTCAGAAATTCTTTTCTTCTTCTTCTCCTTCAACCACCATTAGAGAGTAGTTTTAAGCTTTTCATTTTCGCCTAGTTTCTCAATTTCTTGCCTCAAATCTTACCAAGTCTTATATGCTTTTGACCCTAAAAATTTGAGGCAATTTTATTTCTTTGCTTTAGATTCAGTATTGTTGTTTGCTTATAGTTTTTGCTTTGATTTTCGTTTATATGCAATTTGTGGTATTGTTGATACTGTTCTTTGAATTATTTTGCTTCTAGTTTGTTTCCACTGGTTGTGTTGAAGGTTTTGAATCATAGGTTTTTCTTGTTTGGAGTTAAGTAGTTTTGATTGTTTTCCTTGATACTTTTTTT
This sequence comes from Bassia scoparia, assembly GCA_008642245.1. Classification (NCBI taxonomy): domain Eukaryota; kingdom Viridiplantae; phylum Streptophyta; class Magnoliopsida; order Caryophyllales; family Amaranthaceae; genus Bassia; species Bassia scoparia. Next base: position 158,917 of record SNQN01000199.1, on the reverse strand, counting down.
GTTAAATTCCTTCCTTTAAGGCTTCTTGTTCCATGCTTTCCCTTTGTTTTTCGTGCTATGCAAGTTTAACCATGTTGTGTGAGTAGTTTAGTAGCTTAAGGAGAGCAGTTTCCCTTCTATAACCTTTACAATGCCAACGATGTTAATATAATTTGTTCTCTCCAATCACCCATTTATGCCCTTGATTTGTGATTTCTCAAGCCTTATTGCTACGTTTGGCCACCCATTGTTGTGAGGTAAGGTGCTTGATTAACCCTTTGCAAGGGATTTGAGGTTTGACTTGCCATTTGTTTGATTCTTGATTTGCGTCAATTCTAGTAAGAACTTGAGGGGACTTGGGTTTGAACTTGGATTGAGAGGGTTAATTGACTTGGGAGATGATGTTAATCATATTTCAAAACCCTGATTGCAATCACCCTATTTGTTGGAGATGAACACACTCTTTGATTGGCATTTCACTTAACAATAGAAGGTGACACTAGTTACTCCTAGGTGTTTAGAGTAATTATTTTTCCCAAAGCTTATTTCAAGAGTTTACATTAGCTAGTCTTAGTTCAATTTCACCCTTTCAAAGTATGTTTACTTCCCAAGCTAGTGTAGTTTAGATTTAGACACTTTTTGTTACATTCCCAGAGTATCGACCCCTTACTTACTACTATACTTAGGTATAGTTAGTAGTATCGGAATATAAATTATACTAAGTGAGTATGTTTCTATTATGCACCAGGTTGGGTTTTAGCCCAACGACCCTTTCCGAGGCCCTTCAACAACACTCCCCCAACGGACTCACGTGCGGTATCTATGGCTCAAGCCCATAAACGAAATCGGTGTAGGATAGGCCCAATAAAGGCCCACGCCTATAGTTTAGCGACTTAACTTGGGATAATCACCGTTAGGTGAAGTGGACAAACTTGAAAGTCTCGTAATTCTATCATTTTTTCATTGGATTGTGCATATTGCATGTGACCCTTCGAATAGAGTCGCACCTTAGGCTCCTTGGTCTCACAATGGGCATGTTCTATGATCGAGATTGCCATAAGGGGGGATACTACCTTGGTGCATGTGGTTAATGGATCACATGGGTAGGGATAGTCCCATCCCGCCCATGCCCATGTGTGCACGTGTTACTGAATGCGTGTACATGAGGGGTAACTCGGCCATACATCACTAACCATGAAAGTGGTGAAATTGGACCCAGTTGTACTCTTAGGAGTGGTACCCTCTTTGATTAAACCCAAACAGACCATAGTCAACTTGTCATCATGTTGTATATATGTGCATTGTATGGGCCTTAGCCATCATTCTTGACCCAAACTCACATTCACAGTCACTTTCATGAAGTCCATGGTCATCTTTTAGTCCACAACACACAGCCCTAATCGATTAGGACACGTGCATATCATACATTCTCATGTTAATCGGTGCCCTTCCCAAGAAGAACAAAAAAATCTAGATTTTCAAAAATGGAAGGACACATTGCATTCATCATACATGCATTGTAGGGAAGATGACAATGAAATTAAGAAACACATTTGCATCTGCATTTCTATGTTCTCTCATGACTAAGGGAGTTTACTA